>JAKTVL010000020.1:0-127961 GCA_030557175.1 Petasospora japonica
AGCGATTTCCCAAGAATCTGCAACAAATACGTTGTCGGGTGAGTTTGTATTCCAACCTGGAGACTATATTTACAAGTTTGAGCATCCGATTCCTGCGTCAATGCCTGAAACGATTGACTCAACGTTCGGTTCAGTGAATTATCATTTAGAAGTTCTTATTGAGCGGTTCGGTGCTTTTAAATCCAATATCTCTACAAAGTTACCCATTCAGATTGTCAGAGCTCAATCGGATGATTCTGTCGAAGATTCGGAGCCGATTGCCATCTCTCGTGATTGGGAAGACCAACTCCATTATGACATTATCATTGCCTCAAAAGCTATGGTACTAAATGCTTATATCCCAATTGCTTTCAAATTAGTGCCATTAGACAAGATGAAGTTGCATAGAATCAGGATCTATGTCACGGAGAATATGGAGTATTACTGTCGAAATAAGAAGGTGCATCGTATGCAACCGACCAAAAAGTTCTTACTTCTGGAACATAAGGCACCACCACCTCCTGATGTAGGAGCAGATGCTGATCCAAAAGCAAAGAAGATGGGTAACTTGCTTACATCAGATGGTTATGATCTTACCGCAAAAGAATTCGAATTCCAGGTATATGTTCCACAAAAGTTGAATTCGATGCAGAAACTTCACCCAAATACAACATATCAGAACATCAAGACACATCATTGGATTAAGATCTGCTTACGTCTGTCACGACTCATCAACGGGAAACCAAAGCATTATGAGATCAGTATTGATTCTCCCATTCATATTCTGGATTCTCTTTGTTCTCACGCAAATACATTACTTCCAGCTTATGGCCAACCAACAGTCAGTACTGCAATTCAGCACCATGAATCTAATATCTATTTCCCTATGGATGTCATTACTTCTCCGCCACAATCACCAGAAGTTGAGGCTTTCGATCACACTCCCCATAGTATATATTTGGCCTTAGGCCGTGATTCTGTCCGTGGGCGCTCCCGTTCTAGTTCAACTTTGAACCATTCCATGCCAAACTTTGAATCTACTTTGGCTGCCAATTTGTACAAGCCAGAGAATTTGGATATCGAGCTCACGTCTCCACAAGCTGTTCCTTTGTCGCCTCAGCTGTCTCCGCAGCCTTGGGTACTGGAGGATTTCTCGGTTCCTCCACCACCTTTTGAAGCTGATGTTTCTCCACCTCCACCGTCGCTACCAAGAATCAACATCTCAAAGCGTTCAGCAGTGGGTATTGACGCCATTATGGATGCTGGTTCTCCGCCATTAGATCCACCTAATTACAACGATTTGATGAAACAAGAATTCCGTTCCAAGAATTTAATCTCACAAGCGCCAACCGTCAAACTGACACGCTCTTCGGAGTCCCCAGAAAGTTTGAGTGGTGATCCAGGCGATTTAGGTGATGATTTCAAATTTGATGGCTCATCACCAATCATGCCAGAAGCAGTTATGAGAGCTACAAGTCCTGAGAGACAGAGGCAAAGAGCACGTGAGAGATCTGCTAATGCCTCACCAAGGGTGTCACTCGATGGTAACAGAGCTGACATTATACCAAGTCCTGTTCGGCAACATCAGGAGATTGATGCTGTTTTGACAAGCGACAATGATGACAATTCTGGAGGCGGTATAAATGATGAAGATGAAAGAGAAGGAAGGTCAAGATTTAGTTCCACGTCTTCATTGGGACAAGAGTCACCTCGTCTTTTCAGAGATCAATATTCTAGTGAGTTGACTGACATGCAACCGTTGCTGCATAGTATATCTACCGCTTCGGACGGCCAATCTTTCAGAGATGGATTCGGATCAAGATGGGAAAGCAGAGAATCTCTTGTGAGACGCGAGTCAGCATCTGTTGATATCACTGCTTTGTATCAATCTGGACTTCCGTCTTTCAGCCGATTATCCGTGTTTGAGCCGTCGTCAGCTCTCAGTGATGCTTCTGTCCCAACTCCAAGAAATCCTTCAATCAGTATGTCCAAGAGACCATCTCTTGATAAATCCCGTCGTGGTTCTGCAGTGGTCTCCCATCCAATTCTGGCTACACTGAGTGGTGAACAGGCCCCTATATTCGAGGAAAATGAGAGTTTGAGGTCCAAGAGCGATGAAAGCTCTCTTAAAGATAATCAATCAAGCCACTCAACCTTGACAAGTGCCCATGAAGCAGATCACCATGCAATAGGGCCAAAGGAGATAATTAACATTCCACATTCACACCAAATGGATGTCGGGGTAAGTAAGTGATGCATTAAATTATAGAGACTTTAATTTGTATTAAGTGCTATAAATTGGTATTTATAGTTTTAGTCTATGTAGAACTGGCTGTGAAAAGGCCGGGGAGGACCTTATATTGTAGAACGATTGGTTACCCGGCCCTTGTATCTCATCTTCTATTCTGCCCCGACCAGTCAAGTTTTCCAGCCGAGACACACCTGACATCAGCAAGCAGTATAATCATCATCGGGGCACCAAGGAGGCTTCGTACTCATCTGGAAAATGAAGCTCTTTTCACGAGCATTTGCAACATCACTACGGTCGCTCAAGGAAGTGCGGCCAGCCGTGAAGCTTGATCGTCAAACCTCCCGAGAAGTTGAGACGTTTGAGAAGAACTTTCCGATCAAGAAACAACAAAAAGCATGGGAGAAGGCTGGGCAATCAAAAGATGAGTTCTTCAGAACTAAATACGCTCATATACATGCTAAGCAGAAAGCTAATGACACACAACTACGAAGAAGCCAATATGAGACAGTGAGAAAAGATCGCAAGAAAGAACATACGAGTGAACTTAAAGGTCAAAGACTGCAGCATAAGCGCAGGTTTGGCAGAGATGTTTACAAATCACTTGCTCCAAATCCCCTTTTTGAATATATTTATGGTACATCTCCAGTTCTTGCAGCACTCCAAGCAAACAAGAGAGAGTTCTTCAACAAATTGTACATTTACAACCCTGAAAGCAAAGACAAAGACATCATTGAGCTGGCCAGCATGCATGGAATTGAAACTGAATTTGTTGACTCCAAAGCTAAATTGAATGCACTGACGAATAACGGTATTCACAACGGATATGTTCTCGAAACGAAGCCTCTGCTTCCAACTGCAATCTTTGAGCTGGGCTCCACACATGAAGATGAATTCATCATCAATGAGGACAACTTTGGAGATTCTCTTTCCCAATCATATAGAACTAAGAATGTCAATCCACTCGGTATATATCTTGATGGTGTGACAGACCCGCACAACGTTGGTGCCATTATCAGATCTGCTTACTTCCTTGGTGCTGACTTTGTTGTGATGTCTGATCGTAACTGTTCCCCACTATCCCCAGCAGTTGCAAAGACCTCTGTTGGTGCCACTGAGTTCATCCCAATTTACACGGCTTCGAAGCCTCTGGCATTCTTTGAGAAGAGTAGATCCAATGGCTGGACTTTCATCTCTGCTGCTATTGCTGAACACCACAGAGATGACAAGATCACACGCACGTTTGAGCAAAAGTCAATTGAGATCAATGATCTAGGATCACTCATCGAGAGTGGCCCGTGCATGCTTGTTCTTGGGTCTGAAGGTGAAGGTATTAGAACCACATTGAAAGTAAGAAGCGACTTCCTTGTGGAGATCAAGCCTGCCAAAGACGTCAATCCACTCGTCGACAGTTTGAATGTCAGTGTTTCTGCTGCTCTGCTACTCCAAAAGATTCTTTCGTGACCACACACAGTGCACATATAATGAACGCTTGTACATATTAGAGACCCCACGTCGTACTGGCGACCCAAATAAAGGTAACATAATATTACCCGATTTGGACATTAGTCATCCCTTTTCCTCTCCGCGAATTTGTATGTCTCAGTGTTTCTTCCCCTGAAGCGAATTGTGGGGCAGTCATCAACAGGATCCCACCAGGCCGAGGTCCCTATGAGTTGTTGGGAATTCGGTTGCTCATAAAGTCTAACAGGCTCGCTGTTTACCAGGTAGAGCGGCCTTGTTGTCAACGATACTCGAGATGTGTTTGCAATGCATCTTCCGCCTCGTACCAACTTGAAAGTCGCCCTTAGTGGTCCGTCATTGTCCCCCTGTGACTCTTCCTCAGATTGCCATCAACAGCCGCTATTCCATGCCCAGAAGGACCGTATTGGGCTTGACATTGGCGGAACCCTGACGAAAGTGGTTTATACTATGGGAAACTCCGTCCAGATGGAGAAGTTTGCAACAGAGAGCATGGAGGAAATAGTCCGTTTCTTAGAGACGTTGATGGACCGTAAAGAACTCAACTTTAGTCATGTTGTTACAACAGGAGGGGGTGCGCACAAGTTCTACAAAACGCTGGAAACGATATTCACCAAAAGCCATGACATCCCCGTCATCAAAAAGGATGAGATGGAGAGCCTCATACTGGGTCTCGACTTTCTCATCAGAGATGTATCCAAGGAAGTTTTCGTCATGGATCATGCTACTGAGCGCATTGAATATCTCGAAAAGACACCAGTTAAGTATCCATATATGCTTGTAAACATTGGTTCTGGTGTGTCTATTCTGCGCGTTGATGGTACCAACGGCCAATTTCAAAGAGTTGGGGGGTCTTCGCTGGGTGGAGGAACACTATGGGGTCTTCTCTCGATTCTAACAAACTGTGGCAGTTATGAGTCCATGCTACAGCTATCAGAACAAGGAGATAATCGCAATGTGGACATGCTTGTTGGAGATATCTATGGAACAGATTACAATAACATTGGACTCAAAAGCTCAACCATTGCTTCCTCCTTTGGCAAAGTCTTCAAGAAAGACAAGAACGAGACGCTCAGAAACTCGAGAGATGCGGTAGACCAAGCCGATATTGCCAAATCATTGATATATGCTGTGAGTAATAACATTGGGCAAGTAAGTTATTTACAAGCCAAAATCCATAACGTGGAGAATATCTACTTTGGTGGATCTTATATCAGTGGTCACAAGTTCATCCTTAAGACACTCAGTTATGCCATAAATTTCTGGTCAAGCGGTGATATGCGAGCACACTTCTTGAAACATGATGGGTATATTGGTGCGATTGGATCATTCCTTACAATATTAGAGTCGGAAAGTAGCTATGCCGATAAACTGGAGAGGAATCATCGTGAAGCTTTAGATAAAGAGCTTGCGGAAGCTAAACCCGAATTTGATTTTATCGATTTTATTGACCAAAACCTTTGAAGTCCAATAAACAGATATTAATATATACTTTGATGATAAAAGCACAACATGATGATATTAGACTTCTTATTTAGGAACTCACAATGGCACTTGACGATCCTATGTTGAATCCCCCGTGTGTACCCTGCCTTCATACCGAAAATTAAATTCTAGGACTCAAAGCTCTCACCACCCAAAGTTCCCTTTGGAACTCTCTAGTGTGGATTATTTTGTCTCTCTGAGCTTGAAAAGTTGCTTAATTCGATGATTGGGTTTATAAAATTTAAAAGGATTTTGAAAAGAGCGACTTCACTATTGAAATCCTACCCTAGTTTTTCACAAAACTTGCCCAATAATCATTTTATTCATCATACATTGGCGATACTAATTTTTGTCAGTCTTAATGTATCTTCCAAGTATTTATTGCATTATCGGAATCACCGTAAGCCTGTCTTCACTCAATTAATAGTACTTAAGCTTGATCCCTTAACACATGCTAAGAACAACCCGAACATCAATTAATATCTGAGTAGGCGTCCAGCCTTTCACACTCTTTGATCTTCTTTTGAATTACATAAACAAGTTAGGGGATTTCTAGCTATACCACCATAAATTGCTTGCAGAAACTACGCATCTGAGTTTATCTCAAGATCCGTTGAGGACCTCCTATTTATTAACTCTGTAACGATCCTGGAAACACCAGACGTTTTATATGGAACCCATAAAACCCAATGACGAAACAATATATAGTGGAGGACACAAAAAAAGATGGTGCAAACATTCATAAGCATGGAAAAAGTGAAGAAGAGAATAGAAAATCATTCATGAATAGACCTAGGCAGTTGAAGCAAAGGTCATTAAGATCTCATAACAGGTTTTTGTTGGGTCATAGCACGCATTGCGGTTAGTAACGGTAGTGGTCAGCCTTGAATGGACCCTCAACTGGGACATCCAAGTACTCGGACTGGACCTTTGTCAACTTAGTGAGCTTGACACCAAGTTTACCCAAGTGAGCTCTGGCAACAGCCTCGTCCAAAACCTTTGGCAAGAGGTAAACCTGACCCTTCTGGAATGGACCAGTCTTAGCGAACTCAATGTTCTTAGCTTTAAAGGAAGCATCATCAGCCTTGAACAAAGCGATCTGGGCCAAGACCTGGTTGGAGAAAGAACAAGACATGACGAAAGAAGAGTGACCAGTGGCACAACCCAAGTTGACCAATCTACCATCAGCCAACAAGATGATGTGACGGCCGTTCTTCATGGTGTAACGGTCAACCTGTGGCTTGATGTTAACGTGCTCAGCAGCGTTAGCCTTCAACCAAGCAACATCAATCTCAATGTCAAAGTGACCAATGTTACTGACAATGGCATCCTCTGGCATCTGCTCGAAGTGAGTCTGGGTGATGATATCTCTGCAACCAGTGGTGGTGACGAACACCTGACCAATAGAAGCAACGTCGTCCAATGGGGCAACCTGGTAACCCTCAACAGCAGCCTGCAAAGCGTTAATTGGGTCAATCTCGGAGACAATGACACGGGCACCCATACCTCTCAAAGCCATGGCACAACCCTTACCGACGTCACCGAAACCAGCAACAACGGCGACCTTACCAGCAAGCATGACATCAGTGGCACGCTTAATACCGTCAATGAGGGATTCTCTGCATCCGTACAAGTTGTCAAACTTGGACTTGGTGACAGAGTCGTTGACGTTAATGGCTGGGACCTTCAAAGTGCCGTCTCTAACCATGTGGTACAAGTGGTGGACACCAGTGGTGGTCTCCTCGGACAAACCGTAACAGCCCTCAAGCATCTCTGGGTACTTCTCGTGGACAAGGGAGGTCAAATCACCACCGTCATCAAGAATCAAGTTGAGCTTCTTACCGTCCTTGAAGGCATGCAACTGCTGCTCAATGCACCACAAGTACTCCTCCTCGGTCTCACCCTTCCAGGCAAAGACTGGAACACCAGCGGCGGCAATGGCAGCAGCAGCGTGGTCCTGAGTGGAGAAAATGTTACAGGAAGACCAGGTAACCTCAGCACCGAGAGCAACCAAGGTCTCGATCAAAACAGCAGTCTGGATGGTCATGTGCAAACAACCGGCGATTCTAGCACCCTTCAATGGCTGCTGCTCACCGTACAATCTTCTGATCTCCATCAAACCTGGCATCTCGTTCTCGGAGAGCTCGATGTCCTTTCTACCGAAGGCAGCAAGGGAAATGTCGGCGACTTTGTAGTTAGCAGCTGGGGCAGACATTGTGTAAATTGGGGCGTTGGAAATGCTTGGGGCCTGGTGGTTGGGAGAAGAGGAAAGATCTCGTTTACTTCCCTTTTTTTTTAGACCCATGTGCAAAAAAATTTCAGCATGTGAAGCAGAGCGAAAAGGAAAAGAAACGCCGTGCCAACAGACGGGCGCATTTTGGCGCATTTTGGCGCATTTTGGCGTAGTTTAGCGGTTATTTTCCTTCTTGCGAGAATTGGCGCAGTTTGGCACAGTTCTGTGTCCCAATCGGGTAGGGGCCTCTATGGACTCCATCAACTCCGATTCTAATGCTCTATGAGAAGATACGGAATACAATAGTGTTTCTATTGGGTATTAATATGTATCAAATAAAGAGACTCTACTGGATCTCTACGTGCTCACCGCCGCCGTTCATCTGCAGCTCAGCCTCCCTGGCGTTCAAAAACTCCTGAGCAGTAGCATTCTTCGTCACCAACTCCACAATTCTTCTAACAATAGGCAAGTTCAACCAGGCAGGTACATATGCCTCCACTCTGGTGAATGGCCTTGTCTCCACCTTTCTGAATGGATCTTCGAATTGACCATCAACGTTGACAGCTTCAAAGAAGTCATCCGAGCTTGCGCCTTGCTCCTTAACCTTGTCAGCAACGGCGGAAAGAACGCTTGAGTCAAGTGGGGTTTCGTAATCAGCAATGTCATACTGAGAAAGAAGTCTTTGGATCTGGACAGGCTTCAAGGCGTAACAAATCTCAAAGATGATCTCGATGTCATCCTTGGAGTTCTTTCTCAATTGAAGAAGCTTAGCAGCCTGGAGCAAATGAACCAGATAGTTAGATGCATTTGGAATCTCGTGGCTCTTGCACCATTCCTCAATTCTTGTGACGTTGTAGTTGAGCTGCAAACCACGCTTCCAAGACAGGTAGTTACGTCTCATAATTAGGTCGTTGAAGCAAACAGCATCTATGAATCTCAAGAGCTCAATGATGACTTCATTCATAACTTCCCCTTCAATGAAGTAAGACTTCATAGCCCAGTAAACATTGTTGAAGAAGCTGAGAATGTCATCCATCTTATACTGGACACTCTGCGAGAACACCTTACTCAAGAATGGCGCTGAGTCTTCGGTCATGAAGCCTGGCAAGGCCTGTGATAATACGACAGCAGAGACAACTTGCTTCTCGAGTTCCTTCTCCATCTTTTTCATCCACATATTGTAAATGTTGAAAGATAAGGATTCAAAGTCTTCTTTAACAACAGCAACTAGTTTCAGATACTCAGTGTATTCTTCCTCACCCATCTCAGTCAAGATGCTCTCGTTTTCGACAATGGTATCTTCAGCATAGCAAACAAATGAGTACAATTCGTGGGTGTTGGACAACCAGAAGGCACCATGAGGAATAACATCATCATCTTTTAATGCAGAAACAATGCCTTGGATGACAGCCAGAACCTCGCCTAAGAACTCCTCAGACTCCTTAGTGAGACCAAGTCTCCACATATCACTCAGAATGATAATGATGATTCTAGCAGGGAAGAGAACCTCCTTCTTTGTCAATTCGGACATGACACCACTCAATGGAATCTTCAAGTTCTTCAAAAGGCCACCAACAATCTCATGATGAAGAGATTTAGAATCTTGCAAAAGTCTGTACAACTCATTTGTAATAGCATCGAGAGAGCTTGCAACACTTTCTGGGTCCTCGTCCTGGTTAGATATTGGAATAACAGACATTGGCTTAGGACTGTAACCAAGCGCGTCACTGTTTTGAGACTGGCTACTGTAACGTCTTGACCTCTTTGGTGTCGTGTTAGTCACGAGGTTTCTTGTGGATGGAGCCGCATGACGTTGCTTAGAGAGTTGATCCAACTCGTTCTTGAGCTGCGCTACCTGTCTCTTCAAATCGCTTTCACTAATGTCACGCTTTGAAAGAGTCTCCCTTGCAGAGGCTAACTGATCAAGCGTATCCTTCACCTCGTTCTTCAGTTGAGTCTGAAGTTCAGTTAACTCAGCAATTTTCTTCGAAGATTCTTCCAAATCAGCCTTGGACTTCTCTAAGTCAGCAGTCAGTGCCTCAATCTCCTTCGCATGAGAGTCGCCCTGGTCAGCGAATTTTTGTTGGTGTTCTAGTTCTCTTGCCTGAAGTGTTTCATGTGTTTTCTTAGCCTCAGAAACGGTGACTTTCAAAGTCTCAATATCAGCCAACAAGTTCTTGTTTTCTTTCACCTTTTCAGTTAACTGCTGTGAAAGTGCAATAACTTTGTTTTCCAACTTGTAACTTGCCTCCTTCAACTTGTTCACGGACTTAGCCTCAGCCTTCAAGGTCTTCAACTGCTTCTTCGCTTGGATCATTCTCCAGTGAGACTGAGTAACAGTAGCAGCCTTCTTCAACTTATTGAAGTCACTCTTTTGTTTGTATGCTCTAAGGCTGTTCTGAATTGTGACGACGTTCTTCTCAGTAAGATCGGCAAGGAACTTAGACTTAGTAGCACAAGCACGGATTAGACCTTGCAAAGCAACGATAGACTGAGTGGCCTCGGTGAATCTCTTTCGTGCCATATAAGCCCTGATCAAAGTCTGAATATTTGTTGCAGCATTGGATTCAATCTCTCTCTGAACCCTGACCCTGACATTGAAGCCCAAAACCAAACTTTGCAACTTAAGTATAGAATCCCTGACTTCTTTGTATTGACGGCGGTAGTAGACACCTCTGACATGTTTCTGAATAAGTATAGCAGACGAGCGAAGTTTATCTGTTCTCAATTTTTCCAAATGAGCCAACATACCAGCCTTGAAAAAGATTTTTGTAAGACCAAGTTGATATTTTGCTTCATCAACTGTCTTCTTCAAGATAGAGTCACATACACCACGAACACTCTTTTCATCCGCCTTGCCATGGAGAAGATTCTCATATTCACTTGAGTGAAGCAAGATGTGGTATCTGCTTCCAAACTCTTCATATGTCCATCTTGTCGGGAAACCAGCACAGGAAATCTTGATTGTCTCTAAGACACCACATGCTCTCAACTGCGACAACACCATGAGTGGGTCAAACTTCCAAGCTACCTTTTCATCGTTCGGCTTAATACAACGAATATAGTGAACATTTGTGGAGTCAATTGTCTTCATCAACTCGATCAAAGATCCCTTGAAGATCGAACCCAATGTTGGCTTTCTGGTAGCAGCTCTTGCGCCTGCTTTCTTAGCAGCAGCAGCGGCCTCCTCTACGGCTGCATTCGCTTTTTCCAAGTTCTCCAAGATGTCGATCAAAAGCTCATTCTTAGAAGCCTTCAAAACATCCAAGTGTCCATCAGAAACGGTGTCTCTGTTTTTCTCAATGAAGCCCTCAATATCATACTCAACGTCAAGGGCATAGTGAGCAACAATGAACTTTGTTTGGCCAAATCTTGGCTTCTTGAACACCTTGTTAGTCGGTGGCTTGTCCAAGGTCTGATACAACTTGGTTACCCAGCTTTCATCGTTGCCTGCAGGCAATCTCGATTCCTCGTCCAGCAAAGAGAGAATACCCAGTTTCTTCTCAATCAAGTCAATACAAGGCTGGTTATCACTGAATTCGATAAAGGACCACTCAATCTTTTCATTAATGTACTCTTCCTGTTCCAACTTGAAAACGTGCTGATTGAACTCCTGCTGCAACTTCTCGTTGGCATAGTTGATACAGAATTGCTCGAAGGAGTTCTTAGCAAAATGCTCAAAACCGTAAATATCTAAGACACCAATGAAAGTTTTGATGTGTTGCGTAACGTCCGGAGTGCACAAGTCATTGTTAATGTATGTGACTAACCAGTCGAACAAGGCTGAGTATATGTACTTGGCAACAGAGTCTCTAGAGACGATGGCTTGTTTGTGGTTCAAGTTTGAAACAATCTTCTCAGACCTGGTGATGATCTGTTTCTTCGTGATCCACTTAGCAAAGTTGAAAGCATCGATACCAAGTAACTCACAGGCCTTAACCAAGTTTGGCTCATCAGATGAAAGGGAAGAGTCATTTCTTGTTGCCTTAATCTCGATATTACCTATATGGAGTAATGAGGCAAGGATCGTAAAGATGGCAAACTGTTTCTCCTTGGTAAAACCAATCAACGACAGGGCGTCAGTGGTGGCTTTGAATTCCTCCTTGTCGTCGACGCCTTCAATCTTGTGGTTACCACCTTGGTTCATGTAGAAGTAATCTTCAATATTGGTCAACTTTAATTGCTTCTTCTGATCTTCAGTTAAACCTTCCATCATTTGGTAGAATATGTGATAGTTACGCTCAATCTTTGGTTGGAAAACCAATCTTGAACGTTCCAACAAGTATGTTCTGATTCTCGCACCTATAATGGAAATCTTATCGTTGAACAAGATCTCCAAATACTTACCAAAACGAGAAGAGTTATCATTTCTTGTGGTCTTCGCATTACCAAAGGCTTCCATTATAGGATTTGTGGCAAGAATCTGCTGTTCAGTCTCAGACATCTCGATGTGTGCAGTGTTCTTGGAACCCATAACGGAGTCATCGTTGGTGATATCTTCCACTGACGCAAAGTATCTCATGATGTACTTGGCGGAAACTGTCTTACCAGCACCAGACTCACCAGAAACAACAATAGTCTGGTTGTCTCCATCTTCCTTCATTCTTCTATAAGCGTCTTCTGCGATGGCGAACAAATGAGGCTCTAATTCACCTCTCTCCTTACCAGAGTAGGCCTGAATAATGTCAGAAGAGTAGAGCTGATCCACTTTCTGGAAAGGATTTGTGGCGATTAACACGATACCAGAGTATGTGTATATGTTCAACTGTGAATATCTAACCCTTATAGCGTGAAGAACCGCTGGCTCGTTCAAATAGGATAGAGATGTTAAATCTTCAGTGGCTTCTAAAATTGGAGGGTTTCTCAACAATGGAAGCTTATCATTGGACTCATCCAGGGTGTCTGTGTCGATTTCCACCACATCCTTCGTTGAGTTGACGGTTAATTCTAAGTGGTGCTTGCCACCATCAGTGGTGTGCTTGGTAACCTCTGCACCGATCCATCCCTCCTTGTCACTCTGGATCCAGCAACGTCTTTTAGACAATTGTTAGTACTCTGCACTTGAAAGATCAGTCCAGATCAAGAACCGCTCTGTTGGTTGGTACTTCCCGCCCAGGGATGGTCTTCATGTTGTGCCTTCTTCACAGAGCGCGTCCAGAAAGACAAAACAAAGCACCGCGGCTCCCATAGGGCGGCTAAGCGAGCAGTACTCACGTTCCCACATCGTATGTGGACGCCATTGCTGCTTCTGTGTGGGGATTCTCTGCGTCTAGCCTGCGTGAGTCGCCTTCTCTACTTGACGGAGAATCTGAGGGGTCGATTGGATGTTACGTGCTTGATTTCACAAGCGTGTCCGTTTCTTGTTGACGCGTTTTTTCGTCGTTTTTTGATCTATGAGAATGTGTGTCCCGCACCAGGTAGATCTCCATCCAACGCTTACCCCGGGAACCCTTTTATATCTGGGGGATTCTAGGTAACTGTTAGCTACGGACCCACTGTTTTCTATAATTGTCACCTTTTGAGGATCTGTTTACTACGATATTGAAGCATTGGGCATTTTATCCCTCGGGCTTATATAATATTTAATGCTGAAGGCCCTGCTAACTGTCCTTGGCTCGGGATGCGCGATGGTTGCAGTCGGCACCTTCTTCTTGCGATTGCGAGTCTTGTAATATTTTACGATGTGTTTTCAAGTTGTTTGATTAAGAAAACTCGACTAATTTCTCGTGGAAAGTATGATCTCAAGCAGTTTTATTTCTTAGAGGGAGGGCGCACTCCTTGGACTTCAAGGACCACCGATCCCAATCGGGTTGCCTGGCTAATTGAAGTATCCTCATAACATCATCGACTACAACTGATCAAAAATGTACTTTCATTCTGAGAAAAATAACACAAAGTGCTGAGATACACAAAGTGCTGAGATACCCAAAGTAAGGTCTCAGTGCTCACACAGCGAGAATTGTACACGATATGGATCCGTTTCTTCGTCTGGGTCTTCAGAATTCTTTGCACTTCTCTCCGCCATCAACTGCTCCCTAATCTTGAACGCAGTGGTCGTATCCTGCGGTAAATTTTTAGATACTTTCTGGATCTTAGCCTTCTCGTCCAAGTTCATTCCCAGAGTAGCGTCGTCCCACCAATCCTTTCTTTGAAACGGAACTTTATCAGTGGCAATAACTTGCTCATTGTACGGATCACAGAGGAAGAAGCACAGGATCTTACGATGCCCAGGCTTAGATTTATCTAACAATTCAAAGGGATCAACGTGATGTTGATACAAGTTTGGCCAGATAACCACCTTATTAGTCTCACTCGTAACGGATCCAAGAGTATGGACCATCTTGTCCTCGTCATGAATCCCATAGATGTATTCAACACCTACATTGTCACCTTGTTCATACTCAACCTCGCCAAATGCTGTGCGAAAAGACAATTCAGACTTTGTAATGTTCTCGTTGTCAAAGTAATAGATAATGGTGGCAATAATATCCTCGTTTACAGTACCCTCGACATGCCATGATCCGCCAGGGTAGGTCGGGTTTTCTGGTGTGAGCTCAATGGAGGCAATTTTAGTGATAATCTTCAACTGTTTGAAGTCGGTGATGTCGAAGTCAGACATCTCAGGGTCATTCGAATATGGTGCGAAAAGCTCTCTCATGTAGTCAGACGAATGCTCGAAAACGTTCTCATAGTTCATGTCATTCTCTTCATCAGAATCGGCCCCTTCGTCAATGTGGTCCCAAATAGACTCCTTACCATCTTTCTTGTACGGGTTGTGGAAGATCTCAGTTGGGACACGGTAGTACTCTGGCGCTGCAAATCTGTTTAAACAAAACTGAAGTCCCGGAAGCGCTTCGTTGAAGATTTCAGAGAGAGTAGAGTAAAGTGATTTGTAAAGGACCGGATGAAGGTTATTTATGTAGGAAGTGAATTCATACCTCATGGTGGAATTGTCCCAAGTCATCAAACTCGGGAGCCATTGGAAGAACTCCGAGACACCAAACGAATCCTTTGAAACATTTTTAGCTTCTCTAATTGCATCTCTATATGTTACCACGTTATAACTCCCATCATCGTCCTTGGTAACAGTAGTGCCATACTGTACCGGGAACAAAGAAGGGTGGACAAGGTCGATGACTTGGTTGTTCGACCCAGGGTGGTAGTCTAACCTGTCACCGAACGAGTTATATAGCTCCTGAACCTCTTGTACTAGTCGAAATCGTGTATCTTCCGGAACAGCCGTCTTACTAGCGAGGATCTTGTCAGTGCACTGCATCTTATATCCCTGGAGACCATTCTCCATTTTCTCCACCCACTCGAGCTCTTTCAGGACATATGCAAACATCTTATCTGCAAGCTTTATACCTTCAAACTGTTGAATGATCTCGCTTCTCCATTTTTCAGTGATGATCGGATCCTTGTACTTGGTCTTCCAATCTGGCTTCTCTCTGATGGCCTTTGACATCTCATGCATGTGCCAGTGATTGAGAGGTTGAGCCGGGGCAGCTGCAGAATCTGGAGTGTAAGGCTCGAACCAGGGGTGTGGGAATGGCGAAAGGCGGTACTGTTTATTTTTGTTAGACATTGCGTCAGCTCTGTTTATATCTTTGTGAAGCTAGTTCCTGTGTCCACGGCAAGCTGTCCTTAGTTTCGACAATGCCTCGGCGAGGCAACTATATACACGTAGAAGAAAATAAACATACATGACCGCGGACCAATCAGGGGTCCTTGTGGACCTGCAGCGTATTTTTTTCGAGCAAACGATCCCCTGTTGGTTTGTATGAGACACCCCGGCCGCCGTGATTCATCTGCTTATCCTAATGCAAGCGTGACCCCTTAATGAATGATGTACAGAGCCATTACTTGTGCGGAACTACATGGACATAGGAAGCAACTCTCAAATTTATGGTTCAGTCGTTATTACTCGTTCTAAATGGGCCATGAAATGCGTAATGCTAAAGGGTCACCAGCATTTCTTTTTTTAAAGAAAAAACACACAATCAGAGATATTATTAGGTTTCATTATACAATTTGCCTTATGCGACATTCAATGACATTGTCATGGTAACCGTCCTAAATCGAGTTTTTAGCGATCCAGGGTGGCTTTGAACTCTGTGTTACCTTCTAGAGTACTTCAATCTTCCAAAGTACTTCAATCCTCCATCTCTCCATACTCGACGACATCGGTAAGTAACGGTGCTATGTTTTCCCCTTCAAGCACTTCGTTCGATCCAGCAACAACTGCCTCTTCTGGGGTAGAATCATTTATATGCTCCACAACGTCCTCCGGCCCGTCTCTGTTCACATGGTCAAGAACAACCTTTCCTGCCGAGCCAACCACAGCAAAATATGGTTCCTCTTCAAGGGTTGCACCTGGCTCGCCAGATGCACCTTCAGAGACTCCTCCATCTTCCGTGATATGGTCAATCACAACTTTAGCAGCAGAGCCAACAACAGCAAAATGCGTTTCCTCCTTTTCTAAATCTGGGGCGTCAAAATCTTCTGAATCAGATTCGTTGTCTGAGATCTCTTCATCGACAATCACCTCAACTTCCGCCTCATCAGAATGAACACTGCCATCCACATTGAGAGTTTGTATCTTTATAACAGTACTTGTGATAGTGACCTCTTCTTCATTATCTTCTTCAAGTATGGCCTCCTCTTCTCTCTCCCTCTTCTCGCGCTCTTGAAACTCAATGTTGGCCTTCGCTCTCAAAACGGCATAATAGTTGCCAGATTCATGATCAAGAGCCTTAAGAGTACCATAAACCTCTTTAAGGAGCCTATCAACCGGAGCAGTGTCAGCGGCTTTCGCAACAAGGTCGTCTCTCTTGGAAACAAGCATATTTTTTACCTTAATGTATTCCTTCCAGTCCTTGAAACTGTTGTCATCCTTCTTATTTTGAAAGTTCTCAAAGCTTGAGGAGAAAGTAGAATACATCATCTTCTTACTGAACTCGTTGATGGCAACTTCAGCAAACTCCTCATAAATGTCGACTATGAGTTTCTTTTCGTTTTCAATAGCAACCTCAACGTCAGAAACGAATCCCTTGAGGTTCACGTTGATGTTTTCAGCAGAAATTCGTAAGGATTCCTTCTTCTCAGCAAGCAAGTCACGGAACTCCTCTCTTGTGATTTTATGATCAATGACTTTACCAGCCTGGTCAAGCTCAACTTCCTGACCATTCTCGAGAAGGGCAGTTGTGGAGTTGATGTTGTAAATAGCCTTGTTGACAATGATATAGTCCTTGTTCGCGGTCTCAGTCAAGTTACGAAGCAAGGAGGTGAGTTTTGGGCTGAAATCATCAATCAAGGTGTTAGCAACGTCAGCGATGGAAATATCAAAGTTCTCAAAAATGTTGTCAACAGATTCGGCAATATAAGTCTTCCAAGCATCGATCTCCTCAGCCAAAGACAAGGTAACTTCATTACTCTTGGTATTTCTAGTCTCTAGCTCTTGGCCATCTATGACAACTTCTTCAACATCGGCCTCAAGATCTTCAGCATTGTGGACTTCATCGTCTAAAGGTTGACTTTCGGCTTGGTCGGTCTCTTCAGCTGCTTCTACAATATCATTAGTGAGTGCAACCTCAGGGGTTCCCATCTCTTCATAAGCAGTTCCTGGAGCAGTACCAAAGTCTTCCTCTTCGGCTGTCGTAGCTTCAATTGCAGGTTCAGTACCTGCAGCAGCAGACTTCTTTGCCTCCTCACTTGCCATATACTTCAGCAACTGATCATAAGAGCCAGTGACATGCTTCTTTGAGAATTCTAAAGCTTGCTTTAGTCTAAACAGACGGTAGTACTTGGTGGCTTGAGCAATCACAACGTCGACATAAGCCTTAGCGTATGCTGCATAAGCATGTCTGGCATGAACGAAGGCATATTTATCAAGGGCTGGATGAACAGATTGAATATAATAAGTTTTGATAACGTTGAAGAGGACAATTGCTTGCCTCTTGGTTTCAGGGTAGATATGACGGGACTGCTTCTGTATCAGCGCCACCAGAGAAACTGTTGATGGAGCAACAGATTGCTTGTAAAAGGTAATTACTCTTGGCTTTGTCGTGGCATAGAAGGCGGATGACTTCTCAACTGTAGAGCGAAATCCAGAACAAGACTTGTTTAAAACGTATTTCAGGGTCAAGTTAGCTTGGATCAAACCCTTAGCGGCATACTTAGTTGAGAGAGCTCTAGTAATCTCCAGGTGCTCATACAGAGCTGTATACAACTCGCCAATACTGGCGCTGTATTTGACCCAAGTGTCATGAATTGGGGACTCCAAGACCTTCTGTTGAATCAATGCCACATACTTGGCAATGTGGGACTCGTACTGGCTAACGGCAACGCCGTTGACCTTAACGTACGATGGAACAATATAACACTCTTGGATATCCTGGACAACAGGTCCCACCTTCGTTTGCAGCGGCTGAATGTATTCAGCGTAGAACTGATGCTGTGCGACGTGGTCAAAGGAGCTCTTCCATTGGGCGCGGAGGGGGTCGAACTCAGAGGACTCAAAGTCCACAACTTTGGTGACAAGGAACACCAGCACCAGAAGGTAGAGGAATTTCTTGAATACCGAGACCATCGTGCTAGGCGATGCTGAAAGTCCGTGCTTGTGATCAAGGTGGCGATGAGGTCGCAGTGTGGCCAGTTTGTTTTGGTTGTCGCTTTCCACCGCCAGTGCTTCACAACCTTGCCTAGTACGGCGCAAGCGAATCGCGACGAGCGTTTTTGGTGAGCAGCCGAAAAGTCAACAAACAGGGACTGACCCAAGGACCAAGGGAGAGCTGAGGACTCTCTTGACTGCTATCGAACTCCAGTATTGAGCGCATCGTGAACGTGGGCCATTGTCCATCAGGCCTCTTTGAATACATTACAGCCAGCTGCGGAATACCGCCCACCCAGAGGCCGCCCTTTGCTATACTGAAGGCTCTCCATCAGCAACCTTCTGGAGCTGCCCCACTCGAGAACACTTCTATTCATTCACAAAAGAACACAGTGGCGGCTCAATCCCTTCCTCGCTGGCATTCTCCACTAACGGAGTCACACTTTTTTCCACATTTGCATCATCAGCCATGTCCTTCTGGCCGTTTGGACAGGGCTCCAACTCGGCCTCTTCCCTCAACAGGCTGCTTGATTTGTACTACAGGAAGCGAACACTGCTGAACCATGATCAGAACAACCAAGCCGACCTATCTGACTCGAACTCTCTCAGCAATGATGGCCAGGACCAAATTGAAGACGTGCCGCTCGACAAGGAGTTTATCTTCAGCCTTCTTGATGATCAGCACATTTTGAACGAGCTTAACCGCCAGAACAACAGGCTCATTGACTTCATTTGCACAGGCTATGTCGACGAAACAGCACAGGAACCAGCGCCACTTCTTTCCAATGGAGACCTAGCACAGGAGCATGCCCTTGTATCTGGGGATGATTCTTCAATGGCGCCAACCAATGCAAACTCCGGTACTTCAGTCTTAGATGTTCTTGTCACTCTTATCGTGGACAGTGTCGGTTGGTTCTCACGCAACGAAAAATATCTCTATCAGTCAGCCGAAGAAACTGAGTATGAAGAGGATGATGGCTCCCTTGCACATGAAGATATGAGCAAACAAATGAATAGAATTCATGTCGCATCAGAAATTCTTTCTTGCAAGATTTGGCTCATTTCAGAGACCCTTGTTGAGGAGCCAACTCTGTTGGCAAAACTTTGGACGTTCCTAGATTTTCCATTAAAGTCATCATCACCGTCAGTCCAATTTTTTGTGAAGATCAATGAGCAGTTGCTTGAATCGAGACCAGACCACATGTTGAACTTCATACGATCCCAGAGCAGGCTTGTCGACCTCTTTATTAAGCACATTGACATCACCATCATTATGGATTTCCTCCTTCGTATCATTGCATCAGACAAGCCAGACGTACCGAAGGGCATCATTGAAATCTTGTCAGAACAACGACTCATCCCAAAACTTCTTTCCGTCTTGAAAGAAGAGACTGAAACATCAACACAATCCTCCTGTGGTGATTTCCTAAAGGCACTAATTTCGATCAGTGCAAATACTTCTATTGATGAGAATACTATTGGTCCAAACTTATTGACAAAGGAACTTGTTGGGGATCATTGTATCGAAGAGATCATTCAAATTATCCTTAATAGAGGAAATGGACTAAGTACAGTTGTTGGTGTTATCATTGAGATTATCAGAAAAAACAACTCTGATTATGATCAAGTTGACATTCTGTACACCACGCTGGAGAAAAACCCACCAAATACAAGGGACCCAATATACTTGGGGGGAATGTTAAGGATATTGTCAGATAGGTTACCAGATTTCAATGCCATTTTAGTTGATCCCCAGCTGATTTCCAAACGTGTCGCCACACAAATCAACACTGAGATCGAACCACTTGGTTTTGAAAGATTTAAAATATGTGAACTTGTTGCTGAACTTTTGCATTGTTCAAACATTGGACTCTTGAACAGCCATGTTGCGGAAAAGATTATTGAAGAGCGTGAAAACTTCCTCAAAGACCAGGAGTCCAATTTGGCGAACGCACTCTGCGATGATATTATCACTCCTCCTCCAACACTAGGGGTCACTAAACCTGGCTCAAGTTTAAACCTATCCAACTTGAACATCGGAGCCGCTGAACCATCGGTTGCTGTGTCCGAAAAGAATGTTACTGCTTCGCCCCTTTCAACGCCAGACGTTTCGAAGGATCGTAATGGAAGTCTTCCAATTCTTGAACAAGCGGAAATTTCTCCAGAACCAGTTATCAGTAAGCGCTTAATGTTGCATCAAAATCCAACTGTTGGTGATTATTTCAAGATTAAATTGGTTGAATCAGATATTTTGAACACAATTATTGCGATGTTTAACAAATACCCATGGAATAATTTCTGGCATAACGTTGTTTTTGATGTTGTTCAGCAAATTTTTAATGGCCGTCTTGATGTTGGATATAATCAATTCTTGATCTATGAGTTGTTCAAGTCATGTGATATTACGAACCTTATCATTGATTCCTACAAGCTTTGTCTTGAGACTGAGCAACGCACCAACGTTAGACTTGGATACATGGGTCATTTAGTGTTAATTGCTGAAGAAGTTGTTAAATTCTCATCGCTGTTTCAAAATGCGAAGTTCAATGATGTTGAAATTGACGACTTGATTTATTCGAAACTTGTTGATGAGAATTGGATTTCTTATGTCACAAATGTTTTAACTGAGACCAGGGAGCAGTACAATTGTGTTCTGGGCGGTATCAAGACTGGTGAATTCCAACAAACGAATTATCTTAACCAGGACGCCATCATCCTTGGTAACTCTGAAGAGGAGATTTTAGGACAGACTGAAGATACCACTGTTGGTGATATCTTTTATGAGTCCAGAGAGAACGAAGAAGAAGCCATAACCGAGGATTACGACGGTGACGCTATTATGAACGTCGAGTAAATCCTGTTTGACTATGATTTGATTTTCTCAGCTGCATGTACTTTACCCTGATGATTATCTTGTCGCGTGGTGTTTTTGCACTTATTTACTTTCATTGTACCTTTCTTTTTTGTTTTTGTCATCTATCCTCCGCTGTTTCTCTTTTTGGTTTTGTTGTTTCATCCAGCATCTCGTTATCTGGGTTTCCTGTTGTCTCTAATTATACCCGTCATATAAATACCTATTTATGAGTCATTTGGTTCAAGGCCCGGATCAAAGAGCTATGCGGTACGACCTCATGAGTTTATGATCATGCCTTATATTTATAACGACACCGCTATAAATTATACATCTTAACCTTTTACATTTCCTGTTGCATAGCTTTACAACCTATTCCATATCCAAACCCAAATCGTCAAAATTTTATTAGATATTGACACCATCTATCTTAAAGTTCTAAGCTGGAACCTTCAGCAACACCTTCTTCCTCATCATCCACATCTTTCAAATTCTTGGACTGGTTAATGGCCACCACCGATAAAATAGCCAAGGCGTACCATCCAAACCAAGCGATGTTATGAGATTGTCCAAAACTCATCATAAAGCCCCATATTAAGGGGGAAACACATCTTGCCATCGACTGGAAGGATATTGCAAGAGAATTGACTAATGCACGATTTTTGGGGGGCGCGCAGACATGAATGATCATATTCAATTGCGGAGAGATGATGTTCATGGTTACTGTGCGGAGCAACGCAAACGCAAAGACACAAGATCTGGCCAATCTCATTTTATCAGCCAACAAGACCACATACGGTATAGCGACATAAAGGGCAGGGAATACGAAACAGAAGGACCTGTAGACTCCCAAAGTGGAATAATTTCTGTCGATATATGGTAATGCCAGGACAATGAAAACGATGGCCATGACACCCGTTAGTGACAAAAGGGAACCATTTGCCTCAGAAGTATAGTTTAAGCCACCTGCCACGATGAATGGGAACTTCGATATCAACGATCCTTCTTTGTTGCGAGCCACTGCAGTAGACAAGAATACCGGAAGAAACTCATCACAAACGACAGCATGAGTAGCTATCAAAAAACTGGAGACAATTGCACCTACGATTTCCGGTGTAAGAAGCTGTCTGATGCTGACTCTTTCTTCTTCTTCATCATCATCGTCTTCTTCTAACATGCGCGTGGCCACACTGGTGCTATCCGACTTCTTATGGATTCTGAGATATTCCTCATCATCCGGAGAACTGGTGGTAGACATATCGCTTAATGGGATGGCGTGCTCATGATATCTGTCTTGCCATGGCCTGAATATCTGTCTGTGTCCAAACTTGGACACAAGTAGCTTGTCACCAAGCTCCAGGAAGATATCGCGGCGATGTTTGTACTTGTAATGAGTCTCCTCAAGGAAGAGAAGGGAAAAGATGATGCTAAAGAAGAGCATCAGGGCAATCACAATATTTGGTCTAGCATACGGATATTTCTCCACAAACGGCTGCCATGACTTCACACCCGTCGTTTTACCACTGAGATATCCCCCCACAAGGGGCCCAATTACGGACCCCAATTGCCAGCTCAGGGGCATCACAGAGAAGGCCAATGTTTGGTGCTTTTTCTGTGTCGCAATCTCTCCAAGCATCGTTCTCACCACCGCCACATTCCCATTAAGCAACCCCATCAGAGATCGTGATAGTAGAGCAGACATGTAACTTGTTGAGAATCCAAAGAAGAGTAAGGAGCATATTGACCCTGCAAATCCCAAGATGAGAGTAGGCTTTCTTCCATACTTGTCGGCAAAGTTTCCCCAAAAGACACTTGTTAGGACTTGACACAGGGCAAAAGAGGACGCCAGAAGCCCAGCATACTTAGCAACGTCTGCCTTGGACCCAGCGACACCGAAGTCTTGAACCATGAAGAAGACGTATGTGAAGAGGGAGGTGAATGCGATCGGCTCAGCAAGACGCGCAAGGGCAACGACAAGAACTTGGCTCCAGGGAAACCCATCCATCTGTTCCTTGAAAGTCATCCCCTGTTTTTTGGTCATATTGTGTTAGTCAATAAGGTATCAAGAGAGCTCTCCTTCGTGAAGAGGAGGCTTTACAAAGGCAAGAAAAGATGAAACTAAACAAGAGAAAGATAATAAAGAAAAAGCGAGATAAGGATACGGCCCGGACAAAGGATGACTCAGGCATGCAAATTATTTACAGGTCTTACAGGGTATATCTACAACAGGTGAGCCAACAACGCTTTTTAGTGAGCATACGAGTAGCCAAAGATGCGTTTATTGTACCTAACTATCAATATTAGTATTTGATTGGCTCGGCGGAACACCCCGCAATAGGGGCCTCAGTGTTAGACTGAGATCTCCCCACCGCTCCCCTCACAATAGTCCTTCTCTGCTGGAGCAGGGAGCCGCCATCTACCTGTTTTGCGGCAATTTTCAAGATCATTGCCGCTGTAGCTTATTCTCGATCATTGTACGGCCCAGTGTTTCAATTCTCGGGGCCTGTGGATCTATCTGATGATGAAAAGCTTTTTATGTCTTGGCGGGCGCCTCCTCCGCCTCCGGGCGTAAAGGCTTATACCCGCAATGGGATCTCCGTCGTTGCCTAGGCGTGAGAGTTGCTAAACTACAAACCTTTCTTTTCGATTAAAAGGAAAAGGGGACCGAATCAATTTGGGTCTCTCCACCTCCATTCAGTTTTCTGATGTGCTCGGAAGCGGAATCCATCTGGCACAAGTGATCACTGAACGGAGCCCTTCCATTAACGTTATGAACAAAGGAGTACAAAGGGTTTGTCGTCTTTTCGGGGGTCTGTAGATGGGCTTGGTCAAATTTCCAAATTCTGCTTGTATTAGTATTGACTAGAAAAATCAGAAAGAGTGTTAGAAGCAGAGGCTGATCGTAGTCTATGTACATGAAATTCCTCTGCCGTATGCTTAATATTGAACCCGCGAGGATATACCAGCAACCGTCAAACATTGGGTGGGGTATTTCGAGCTGGTTTCAGCACCAGATCGCATTCAATATTAGGGCATCTTTTTTCTGTTTGAGAAAGAATCTCGGCTCCATTGGTAAATATTGCTCTGACATCATGCTCGTTGGAAATTGTTACAACATTCTACCTGTGGTACCCTTCTGGAAGTTAAAGCTTACACCAATTCTGCGTTCCGCGGAGCACCTTGGTAGTGTGAAGGGCGCCTCTCAATCCGCCAACCTTACTGTGATTCCCACTTGCCATCAGGACGTCACTGGTTCCTTCATATTCCTCTTCTAACAACTCTTCGACCCCATCGGTCGTGGAAACCAATGAGGTTTTACAATCAGAAGCACCTCCTCCCCAGACATATTCACAGTCATGATACGCACTGAATGAGGATAATATCATTTATGTCAACGTATTCTTAGCATTTATGACAGCATCCTGATACGTTGAGCGCATGATTGGTTTCTGTTTGCAATGTCATGTTCTCAGCTGCCCTTGGTCATTAAGGGTATCCACACTCCTGGTTCCTCATTTATCGTCTCCATATCATATAGGCCCATGTTAGTGATCTTGGCGGCCTCTTCCCGCTCGCCTAATGATTTGTTATATCCCAGCTCATTAAGGATGAAGCCAATGGTTTAGTTGTATGCGGTTAGCATAGATGGCCGCCGAGAGCCTGAGGGACAAGAGGAAGAGCTAACATCGAGATATGGGGCCCACGCTGTCATCAGTATTAGCCAAGGAGATAGGAAGAGTAGCTTCATCACTTCACAACCACAGGATGGATGTTATCAAAGATTTGAAGTGCGTTTATTCTCGCCCACCAGGAACCTCATCTGTTGGCTACTAATCATATCTAGAAGAGTTGAGATATACGCCTAGATACGGAGCAGTTTGTGGGTGACAGGCTGTTCACGCTCTTTGTCTTGTGATTTCAGTATTAGACTGGATACACGTTTTGGTAGCTGAGACCGGCTCTGAAAAACAAGGCTTGTCTCTTCAAATGCTAACTGGAAAACGTCTCGAGGCCTGCCAATAAAGTACCGTCTTATACCATATTTGATTGACGTAATGGTGTTCGGGTTTGTTCCTGGGAGCCTCTAATGTGAAACATTCCTCCTGTGATTTGCTTATCTTTGACTCAAACACCCTTTCACCCCTCATCTTGGCTCTGTTGCTCCCGTTAGCTTGAAACTTATTGATATTCACAGGCTTCCCAGTCACTAGAAGTGATTCGATTGAAGATACACAACCATATACTCCCACCACACACACGCACTACACAGCGCGCACCCTTGATCAAGATCAATGCACTATCACCTCCTTATCCTGGTCCACGGTCTATGGGGAAACAAGAATCACTTTGAATATATCAATCAACAGATCGAGGAAACGAAGTCCTCATTACAAAATGATGAACAGCTTGTTGTTTATCGCACTTCGGCCAACGAAGGCTACAAGACTTTGGATGGAATTGACGTTTGCGGATTGCGTGTCGCTAAGGAGATCAAAGACAAGATAAATCTTCTGAACAAACTCGGCGATGATGTAGAATCTTCGGAGAATTCTAAGAACAGAGTCACCAAGCTCTCGGTTGTGGGGTACTCGCTTGGGGGTCTGATCTCGAGATACGCTATTGGCATTCTTTATCATCAAGATTACTTTGACCAATTGGAGCCTATCAATTTCACCACTTTTTGTACTCCACATGTCGGTGTCTTGACTCCTGGTTCGAATGTATCTGTCAAATTCTTCAATTGGTTGGTGCCATCCCTGCTATCCCAGTCAGGTAAACAGATGTTCCTAAAGGACTCGACAGGAGCAAAGGGAACTCCGCTTCTTTCACTGATGGCTAACCCATCTTCAGTTTTCTACAAGGCCCTTCAATCATTTAAATATCTTAATTTGTATGCCAATGCCATTAATGATAAAAGAACTTCCTGGTGGACTGCCGGTATTTCGACTGTTGATCCGTTCTTGAAAATTGATGAGACTTCTTCGCTTAGCGACATTGACTTCAAGTTCATCAGAGGCTATGAGCCAATCGTTATTGATTCAAATGCACCATTCTTCATCTCAAATAGACCGGTCGCTAAAGATGCCTCTCCAATCTTGGTTGAATCAAATTTTTTCCAGAGAAAGTTCAAATGGCTGGTTGTAACTGCAAATCTCTTGGTAGTAGCACCATTATGGGTTCTTTGGTTTATCATTTCTGGCTTGATGGAAAGCATTAAATCACATAGAAGGGTCCAAACAACTTTGAATGACTATAGGTCGTTCTTCACCAGCTTGACTGACTGGACTGAAACTGAATCATTGTTTGACAATGACGAAAAGGACATTTTTTGGGATTCGGAAGATGAAGATATTGAGTTTAACGACGATGGCTCCACTACCGGGTCCATTAAGGTCATGAAGCATATAGTTGATAATACTATTGACCAGTCTTTACATGATCAAACTGATAAATTGATTGAGAGTGTCTTCGACGCTATCACCTCCAAAGATGCTGCAGAATCGGCGAAGATTGCTCAGTATGACATTGTGACAATCGACCAAGGTAAAGCAACAGCGACAGGAATTAGTGATGCATCTAGTAGTGAACTGGCTGATATCTCAGGATCTGCAACACTTCGAACTTCCATTAATGAGCTCACGTCATTTGCAGAGAACTCGATCGATGATCCAGATCATGTGCTCAAGGTTTTCACTTTGGACCTTTCTGAAGGACAGCGTGAGATTGTGAAGAATCTCAACAACCTACGCTGGGACAAATATCCAATTTTGATCAGACACACAAAGAGCACTCATTCGGCTTCAATTGTCCGTAACATTAATGAGAAGGAGCTGTACGAGGGTAAGGTTGTGGTGAAACACTGGCTCACGGAGGTCTTTAAATCCGAGTGACATATTCAACACAAATACAAAGAGTGATATTGACAGATAAGCAGTGACTGCTAAGATATATGGCTTTATATTCATGCAACGAGATAATGACTTTAAGATAGTCGTCATGTAGTGGCTCTACCAAAATCGCTCGCGCAATTTACGTCCAGTGAAAATTTCCGAGCTTAGACCGACAACGAAAACTCGCCAACACATTAAACATCAAGGCGCCTAAACTTCAACGCCAAAAGACGATACAAAGATGTCTGAGTTTGGGAAACTTCTGGGATCATCACGTCTCGCTCAGATGTCGCGCCCTTTGAAGCGTCACAATTACAGGAAGACCACGACGCCATCACAGCAGATCATCGAGACAAGAGAAGCCGCTCTTGCAAGACAAGAGTGGGGTGTTAAATACGCTCTCCCTTCCAAGATTAAATCCCGTTACATCACATTCACAGAGCTTGACTCACTGGAGCGTCTTGTTGACTTTGAAACGAACGCCGGACATCATTATAGAAGACAAAGATTTCAAGAGATGGGCGTCGTTCCTACCGTCAAGGGCACCACATCAAACCCACTCTTTAACAAGATCCAGCCAAAGGCACACAGTAAAAACATTTTAGAGGATGCTATCCAACTCTCACCATCACTTGCGAAGAAGCGTGTGCAGGCTGTTTTAGATCAACTTCGCTCCATGAGACCGGAACTCAAGGAACATCTTATTCAAAGAGTGCCAAAGGAGTTGGCTTACTCATTGAAGAAGGCATCCTCTGCCAATGAATCCATTCCAGAGAAGTTTGAAAATGTTGCGTTTGAATTCCTTTTGTCTCGTGTGAAAGCTGGAAACGAGAATCACGTGAACAGTGTCAAGGTTCCAGGTTACAAAATTGCAGGTACTGGAGGCTTGTCTTATGCTCTTAGTGGAAGACTTAGAAACTCTCCAAATGGATTCATTAACAAGGAGGTTGTCCCAGGTCGTATCTTGGGAGATGGTATTACTGCTGTTGGTGGATTTGTCGCTAGTACTGGTGACAGACAGAGAGGATTTGGTGCTAAGGAACCAAGAGAGATCATCACCTCACAAGAACCAATATCTGCTACTATTGACTCTGACGGTTCCGTCAAGGTGGTCACTGTGGGTTTCAAGCCAGAGGCCAAGTTTAAGAGAAGCGTTCCACAAGCTAGAAGAGCTGTTTCAAACAGATCTGCGCAAAGATCATCAAAGCCAACAGCTTCGGCTGCATATCTTTCGGATCTAATTGCCCTTCTCAATAAATGAACAAGACTGTATATAATAAAAATTGCACATAATTGATGAATATAATTTATTACATTCTAGGAAACCTCTGGAAACATTTTATATGAAGTCAATGGAAACCTGTTCAGAATAAAACACCTTTTGTGGATGGCACCTCGTTAGTACCATTACTAGAGATGGATTCCTTGATGGCAACAGCGAGAGCCTTGAAGGCAGACTCCGCTCTGTGGTGATCGTTGAAACCTCTCAAACAGTCAACGTGCATAGTAATGTGTGCTGCTTGTGCAAAAGATTCCAAAAAGTGTGGGATCATTTCGCATGAGAGGTCACCAATTTTCTCTCTCTTTAAACCGAGCTCAACAACGGCGAAAGGTCTGTTACTAAGATCCACAACAGCTCTACTGAGGGCCTCATCCAACGGAGCAAAACCAGTGCCAAATCTTTTAACGCCTCTGACAGCACCCAAGGCTTCTTTGAAAGCGGTACCAAGAGCGATACCAACATCTTCTGTTGAGTGATGGTCATCAATGTGCAAATCACCAATACACTCCACGATGAGGGACCAGCCTCCATGTTTGGCGAGAGCATGAATCATGTGGTCAAGGAATCCAATACCAGTGTGAATGGAGATAACCTGGGATGAAGTGGACTGGGAAGCGTGGTTCTCGGCATCTGTGTTATACTTCTTGTTGTCAAATATGGACTGTTCCAGTGTGATGAACCCTCCATCCAAGGAAACAGCGATTTGAATCTTTGTTTCGTTGGTGACACGGTTCACAAGCGCCTGTCTCTTTGGGCTAGTTCCATTCTGTGGATCCTCCTGTGCCATCTCTGTAAATCGACTTTGATAGAGAGTTTGAGGCTAATGATGAGTGGGGGTGGCGGAAAGATTTCCAGAAGATGAGCTGCTTACTCTAGTGACTCTTCCGATTCGCTGATACCGAGTGGTGTCTGGGTGTGATAGAAAATACTATTTTCTGATTATGTCAGCAACTACTTCTTCTATCAAGAACTGTTATGGGGCACATGCCTATCTTCATAGCACATCGGCTCTATTGACTTTTAATAAAGTATCTATTCTTGTCTTGGGAAGCTCTCATCTCATATCCTATGGCAATATCTCGAAGAATTTCTGAACTGGGGACTTCTTACCTTGGTTGATCTCCGCTTTTGACTAACAGTTAACGTAACTAGATTCCACGGAGATATATTTTCTTATGGGCCATTTAATCAGTTTGCATATTAACCTTTTTTGGTGCTTTGAGAGTCGTCCCAGGGAATACAAAGAGCAAGAGAAATAATGCGTCTGTACTATGACTCACCTTGATGTGATGTCATAAGGTAAGGCCCAGAACTTTAGAACTGCTTGCTTGCGGGGCGTAGTCTGTATTGTGTCATTGATATGCATTACTGAGTTTTAGGTAGCTCGAACTTATAAAAATGAAGGATTGGAATTTGTATAAAAAGATTTAACAACATGCCGTGATTAGAGTCCTCAACTACGAGCCCAATACCCTGAGGCCATAAACTCTCCTGTGCTACGAACTACATCGTTATGATAGAGCCCTGGGTCCCAACCCATCTAAAGCTAGTAGTGGACAGAAGCTTACTAGAGGCATTGAATCACTCCCTGAGTCTTGCAGGCCCGAGGTTAAGAGCCTATGAGAGCCTAAAAAATAGGTCAAAAAACATCCTGACACCCTACACCACCTCCGGTAGTGTGTGTACCAATATCGAAAGCCCCATACCCCTTGATCTTTTCTTAGCTCTCAGTCTTTAATTCAAAGAGTAGGGCCATATCCCTCCCTAACATTGACCTTCCGGATTGATAAAACTAATAGTAGCAGGTACTACTGGTCGAAATATTCTTTCTGATGGCCCCAGAAGCAGCCATTAAATCCAGCTCCCCTACTTCTTTGCCGCCCAGTCCGCCGCCCAGTTTACCACCAGAGGTTCTCTTTCAAATCATTAAAAGGGTAACACATGTCCCAACAGTAAAGAATGCACTTCAACAGAGCTCATTAGGTGCTGTTCTCTGTCCGTTTGTGTGTCTTGTCCTTGATTGTGACGAGCCACCCTACTTTACAGGCCTTGATCCCGCTGTCAGACGCGTCACCATCGCAGACCTACCACCGAGTTACCACATCCGAGATGCCCTCAGCACCCTCTTCCTCCTGGATATCTCCAATCCAGTACAGTGGTTAGTTCGCGGTCATTTTATGACTTTGAGCGTCGCTGCTGAGTTACCAGATCTTACCGCCATGGACACTTTTCTAAACATCATATGCACTGTGAATGCGTACGTGGACAGTTGTCTCATGATTGCGGAACGCTTCAAGCCTTTGGCAGTAAGAGTGCAGGACATCAATTCAATACACCCATACCCCTCAATCAACTTGCAGCATCTCTGTTGTCCTAACTTACTCCTTGTAAATGTTTACAAACTCAGCATTATGGATGCCGATTATCTTGTTCCATCCACTAATTACCAGCAGCCTTTACCACCAATCGATGTCGAAGGTCCTATCGGAAGACTTATATTCACTTCTGGGGGATCGAATCGCTTTGGTCCAGGAGTGGCTCTAAATTCAACGCTTTGTGAGAGAGCTCTACGTCGAATGGAGCGGCTACTCTATTTCTCAAGGAAAATCGACATATCCTCAAGTGTCTACCACCTGCTATGGGGTAATCGCCTTCTGAGGCAATCCATATCATTCTCTAACTTTGAACTAAATCATGCTACAGAATCGGTGTCCATTAGTACGTGCTACAAGATCGACAGTTTGTCCATCACGTCACACCTCCGTTGCCTAAAAGTAGAGGTTCGGCCTCGCAGCCAGTATCCACATGAAATTCCAACAATCACTAATCTTGATGCACCTAATCTTCATCTGTTTGATATTCAATTTGAGGGACCAATACCCCTACTTTACAATAACAACATTCCATCTTTGCAAGTCTTTGGTTTACGAAGTATGTCATATTACTCAGATAATAAGTGTCCCACCTCGCGCTCTAATCTCAGAGGTTTGAGTAAGCTTATCAAGCAGGTCCAAACGCTCTCAACAAGCACCAATCTCTTGTCTGGGTTTTGGTGTCATTTTCCCAGAAAGGCGTTGGAGAATATTAGAATAATTCATGTCCATCAGATAAAACCGACATGGGTGCAGACTATTATGAAAGACCTACACAGACATAGGAAACTTGTCAGCCTGCCTTCTCTCAGCTGCTTATTTTGGGAGAGAGCAGATTGTACACTTCCGTTCGACTTTGGCCCACTTCTTTACCACTTTAAAGCCCGTAATCTTGTCAGGGTTAGATTATTTGGGCTCCAATCTGACGTTGGCTTCTCTATGGAGAATTTTGAGAACGAGTTCCCAGGCGTTGAATTGACCAAGATCCAACATGAAGCATAATACTCGATCGGACTGATCGTCACTTCCATATTCTTATTTACTTTCGCTCTACAAGTCCGGGCCCATTTTGGGGTATTGTGATAAGTATCTATTGAGCGCGGAGATTTTGCACCCTCAAAGAATAAAAGCTTGACTTCTGCTGCTTAACTGAAAATTACCTTCGGTTAAGTTATCTACTACTATCCTAACAAAAGCAGTTTAAATCTAGATCTTCGTCTGAACAAGACTGTCAAATCTGTTGATGTCTCAGAGAATTAGCTATATAGAGCTTATGAAAGTTCAATTTCAAGCTTGAAATGTGTATCTTTGTTTTCTGCTCAAAGAAAGTCAACGCTAAATCATAATAAAGCTGGAAAACTATACAAAGGTTTCTTCCATTTCGAGTACTGCATCATAAATAAGATAATTATAGAAGAACAATAATCGTTTCAAAACTTGGATCTACCTACAATTAACCTAATCATTTCAATTTATTGAGAAAACTCGGTGAGGTCCGGGTTTTATTAGACCGTTTTCCCCAGATGGTAGGAGCCAGAAACCCCAGTTCAATTGAGATATCCCTGATCTTGGAGCAATTCATTATAGACAGTAATTACCTTAGCCACCACAGAAAGGGAACCAACAGAGCTCGAATTACTCGATGTAACTCCGAATTTGGTTTTCCCACATGTCTCTCGAGAACCTTTTGCGTATCTGTTGGTTTAACTCAGTGGGTTCTGGACCATCCGAACAACCACAAACACGGACTTGCTCCCGGGTCAAACAAAGATCAGTCTTTAACCAGCTTGGCCAGGAATCAAGTCAGTGAAAACCCACAAAAGCCGACTTTCAATCGATTTTGTGATTTATAATCTTTTGCCAACTTTTCACTTTGCTCAGCCCCTCACCACTCGCACCCACATGGCAACACTTGCCGCACAGAAGCTCGTGATCCATCATCCTCGAGTTCCAAGAGATGTACTGCTCAGAATCACGCGCAACATCACAGATTTACGCAGCTTGAAGCTGTTTCTTCTTGTTAATGAGATCGCTCAGGCACTCAAAGAACATGTGTATATCTTACACACAGGTCCAGAAGCAGAGTTCTTCAAGGATGTGGACCCTCTTATTTCTTCTTACGTTGTTTCTCCAGACCTGATTCCGAAACTGAGCACCAAAGATATTTGCATCATTGATGTAACCAGTGACAAACACGAGAAGCTACTCTCTAGCGTATTTAAAGGAAGATGCATCTTCTTGAACGTCTATTGTGATCCATCTAAACCGCTCAAAATCGGAATTGGAGTATCTCGTCTTATCACTCAGGCTAGCCAGCATACCTATGCAGCGCGGATTGATGCGGGGCAATCCAAAAATACTTGTGAAACCCCTTTCCTTCTTCCTCACATACCGAACTTGACACTTGCAAACTTCAAGGAAATATCTGTCGTGCTGCAACCTCCGGAGAAGTTTACTGATTGGCCTCTGGTTCAAGTGGAGCTGCCTATTGATGGAATCTTGTCGCACTGCAAGATTGACATTGTAGCTCAAGGGAAGACGGATGCCATACAGAAAGTACACAATTGGATTGTTCTGAGATATGCGAAATTGATCGACAACTATGACATCGTATGGCTTGATCTGTGTCCTGGAAATGACGTGAGTAGAGACATGCTCCTGTGCTTTCTTGCCCTTGACCTCTTTTTATCTAACAAACAATGCAGCACCATCTTGTTTCCACATTCCCCATTGACATTCATGACATCACATTCAACGAAGCACATCATGCAATCCAGTTTTATGGCTGTTCTAAAGTGAGAAACATTCTTATGAATGCTGAGGTTGAGGAGTTCTGTGTTGGCTTCTGTCTTGACCATCGTTTGCTACCGGATAGCAGGACTTATTTACGCCGTGGGTCGCAACCGCTTCTTCTGAATATTACTTCAAGCACAATGGTAAAAATGCAAGTTTGGAGTGAGCATCCTCGATTCCCGGTTTTTTACAACATGGTGATACCAAGGCTTAGATACTTATCCATCGTTGATTGTTCAGGGATGGCGGCCCTTAGTCAGATGAGCTTGACTCCCTCGGCCCTCGAAGGGACATCCCAGCTCCTTCGCAATGTCGAGGTCCTAAGAGTTCCAGATTACTTCCTCAGGGTTCTTCTTGCTGTTAATAAGGCCTGCCTCTTGAGAATCCGCGATATACACATTGATGAGGCCTTGGATCCGCATTGTGGGATCCCTTACACTGCGAAGCTAAAAATCCCACCCTGTGTTCTCCCTCAAGTTGCACAGATCAGATGGACACGATATCCTCTGCGAACGACGAGGATGTTTCATTCCATTATTGAATTTCTATGCTCGTCATTTGAGTTTCCTCAGTTAAAGACTTTTACTCTAATTACACCCTGCTCCAATGCCGCTGACATGGAGAAGACGTTAAAGGTTTTGAGCACTTATTTGACCGGAGTGAACATCGTCTTAAAGTCGATTGAGCTGGAGACCTCTTGAAATTGGCTACCGGCAACCAGAAACGCCCAATTCCTTGTTGATCTTGTTAAGCGTAGAAGAGGTAGCAGTGAGCCACCCCTAAATGCTACAATGAACCCGCAACTTTTTGGCTAGAAAAGTGGTGCGGGTCAGAAGAGAGCGGGTTGGACCATTTTAGGAAACCATGTCGGATCCCAAGTCCGCAAAACCCGTTACCAAGACTTCAAGTAAACTCCCCAGACAGGCTTTCCTGCAAAGTCAAATGATTGATGAACCAACCGACCCGTGGAATAGCCAAGACACTGCAACGGCAGACAATGCTTTAAATTAAGAGATTGTTTTTTCCCAAGTCTGCAGACTCAATTCTATTCAGCTCCTGTCGCCATTCAATTTCTCATGTTCCATAGTGCGACAAATGCACTTGATGATAAGAGCGCCAGATCTGAAGGTACAGATAAGAACACATGTAAACGCTCCACAATTTGAAGCAATGCCGAGCTTTTTGCAAATCGGTATCGGATCCGCATCTATAAGGTGTGGAATCAGACAATGGGTGATGCTTACTGTCCACGGTCAATCACCACAAATATGCCTTGGCTAAGGAGGGCAGGCTCTAGTAGTATCAAATGATGATGTACCAGAACCTTCAAACTAGTGATCGTTTGCTATAGATTCTTTTATATCTGTAGAAACTCAACCTGTGTATGGTGCTGTTCTTTGCTGCGGAGGTGGCAGCCGTTTCCATCTGCACTTATCTTCGGGGATTCCCAAACAGGGAAGCGATACCGAATTTTCGCCAAGATGTGTAAAGTATAGTAAAGACTGTAGCTAAGGGCGTCCCACTTAACTAATATGCTATCAGGTGGACAATCAGTCGGGATGATTAGCTTGAACCTACAAAGTTGGTTTCCTGTGTTTGAGACTGATAATGAGCAAAATGTTAAATACCACCTGTTCTGCATGTGTCGTTAGCGTCTTGAAGCCCCCCTTAAACCGCTTCCTAGGACCTCATAGTTGATATATACGCAATATAACTCAAGTCATGATCAGTGACGAGGAGAAACATCTTGATTCTAAAAGCGATGGATTGACCCCAGTCGTGTCCATCACACCAGAACAGATCGGTTCTGGTGAGGTTATCACAACTATCATCTCACCGTATGGAGCCCCAGTGGAAGTTACAGGAGATGTCGACGAGGCCATGAAGCTGGCATTGGCAGCAGAGAAGGTGGAGTTGACACCAGAGCAATCTTCCAAGTTGCTCAGAAAGATTGACAGATACCTTTTGCCATTGGTGTGTTTTCTCTATGCTGTTCAGTTTATGGACAAAGTTACAAATGGTAACGCTGCTATTATGGGCCTCAAGACTGATTTGGACATGGAGGGTAATATGTATTCCTGGGTTGGTTCTTCTTTCTACCTGGGTTACCTTGCTTTTGAATTCCCTGTCTCTGCTATTCTTCAGAGATTCCCTTTGGCTAAAACCACTTCTGTTTTTATATTCTGCTGGGGTGTGGTTCTTTGTTTGCACGCCACTCCAAACTATGGAGGGTTCATCTTCTTAAGAACTCTCCTTGGAGCCCTCGAGTCTTCTGTTACCCCAGCAATGATGATTATTACTTCTCAATGGTACAGAAAGGACGAGCAGTTCTTCAGAACAACAATTTGGTTTGGGTGTAACGGTTTCGGTACTATCTTTGGTTCGGCCATTGCTTATGGTATTGCCCTTCACACGGACTCTTTCTCCATCGAAGGTTGGAAGATCCTTTTCATCGTGACCGGTTTAATCACTGTTGTACTTTCCGTTATGATCTTCTTCCACATTCCAGATACTCCAGCTGGGGCTTGGTTCTTAACGGATCAGGAGAAATTGATGGTTGTTGAAAGAATTAGAGTTAACAACCAAGGCTTCGGTAACAAGCACTTCAAGAAGCATCAATTTATCGAGGCTATCGCAGATTACAGAACATGGCTGTTTTTCTTCTTCGCACTTGTTGGTTCTATTCCAAATGGTGGAATCACTAACTTTGGGTCTATTTTAATGACTGGTGACTTTGGTTTCACGACGCTGAAGGCCCTACTTATGGGTATGATCGCAGGTGCTGTTGAGTTTGTTGGTTGTCCATTGATTGGATCTTTCCACAAATACTTCAAGCATAGGTTCATACTGGCAATTGGCACCACATGTATTGCCTTCATGGGTGCTTGTATGTTGGCGTTTGCTGACAACAATAAGCAGGCTAGATTGACTGGATACTATCTCCAAAGTATCAGTCCTATTGGCATGATAGCGTGTTTGTCTCTCTTCTCCTCTAATGTTGCTGGTCACACAAAGAAGGTTACCGTTAATGCAATCTATTTGATTGGTTACTGTGCTGGTAATCTGATTGGCCCGCAGACTTTCAGGGCTTCTGATGCTCCAAGCTACAGTCCGGCAAAAATCACGATTGCTGTTTGCGTGGGTGTCACAGTCTTAATTTTGTGCGCTCTGTATTATTCCTACTGGGCTGAGAATAAGAGCAGAGCCAAGAAGATGGCAGAGAGAGAAAAGACTGGTTTCCATGAGGTTGAGATGGAGAACATCGAGTTTGCTGACTTGACTGACAAGGAAAACCCACATTTTGTCTACGCCCTTTAAAGAGCTATAGGCTCCAGCATACACTCCGGAAGTGCTCTGCTGATACTTTTTTTATTGTTTATTAAATTTTGTATAACGCACTTTGGTACTTTCATCTTAAAGTTTAGTAGGTCCAACCCCCAGACTCAGAGAATTAATGTGTCCTAAGAAAATTTGGGAAAACAAAAAATATATTCGCCAGATATTGAGCCTATAGAACACAAAGCAGAAAAAGCCAAAGGCGGTAGATCTCATCGCCAGCCACTACTCACAACATCTCTGTGGTAAGTTTGACTCATAAACTCTAATTGTATTTACTCAGTTGATGCCAGTGGGTTCAATCCCTCTCTTTCTGTTCCCGATGATATCATCACCGAGAAGTAGATCCCGCACCCCGTCCATGTTCCCTGAATCTGCAAATGATAAACCCAGAATTTAACTTTTGGACCCCTTGGTTTCCCAACTCGATCTTTGCCAGATGCATATTTTATCGTTTTTTCCGGGACCGTCTTAGACATGTTCAAGGGTTGCGGAGGACAACCGCAGGAAGAGCAAGGTCCATAAGCACCCATCCCTCGTCGTAAAGCAGTGAGTTGGTGGCTCCCTGAGGCTGAATATGAACACTTGCCAATAACTAAAGGCTTCCGTGTTTTTTTTTTGTTTAGCTCAGGGTTGGGTGGATGACTGTCCTGTCTCGACGGAGTCATCACAAAAGAAGAACCAAACGTTTATGAAGGCGAGGCAGGTACCTGCATGGCCCGAACGTTTGAGCGCTGGCGGGAATAAGCGGGGCAGAAAGACCAGAAATCGTGCGGAAGGTCGAGGCGAGTCTTCAGCCGTAGTTGGTGTTTTTTTTTTGTATTTAACGGCGCATTCTGTCCTGTGTGAGTGGCTGAAAATGTGGTTCATAGCGGATCCGGGGGATTTTGGTAATGGCCTGATCTACGCTGGTGCAGGTGCCGCTGAGATTCGGTAATGTAGGAGAACCGCTCTGATAAGAGGCTCTCGGGAGCGGGAGCCTAAATGTTGTCCGCCGTTGTCCCCTCCTCCCTCAACCTAATCCCCCGTTTACTATTGTCACTACACAACAACTTGATCTTTGTACGTGTATTGGCAAGCGATGAGCTTGACGGATTCAGTCGAACTGTGTAATACCTTTTCTTTCAATTCGCTTTGTAGTGGCACAATTATGCCTCATGAAGTTGTGTCACTTCTTTTTGCAGTTTCATCCCTTTTGGTCAGCCTCTTCTAGGCTGGCTAAAATGTAACCTTCTTGGGAGGAACGACCAAGCACCGACTCAACCAGTTTTGGAAAACTTTCAGGGGATTTAAATCATCTTCCCGAACACACCACTGCTGGGAACTCCACGGCTTCTGTAATAACCAAAAAGCTGGATTCGGCTTTTCAGCTCTTTCCCCCTTTTTGGCGGCCGTAGAGTAGCCCACGCAAAACAATGGCATGTCCAGCCCTCTGGCACCTCCTCGAACCCCCAAATTCATTTAAAAAATGGAAGCTGTGTGATAGGTAATGCCTTTGGAGCACTCTTGTCCCACATTTGATGCCGTTGCACCTTGCTGATGATTCAGGCCCACCTTGTGTACTTGCGCTGCGCGCGCCTAAGTAACAGATATACCCATAAACATAGCCTGATAATAGCGTCTTAACTGGAAAGCTTGTCATTCGGAGGTGAGAAATTATCTTTTAAGCTCCACTCAAAAAGACTATTTCCAACGCCAATGCTCTGAATCCAATGGGCACTTCATCAATTGACTAGTTTCGACTTTGTGGCCGCGCCACCAACCCCTGCTCTTATCCCTTTTGCGAACGGAATAGGCGGAGAATGACTTTCACTGGAGCCCAGTGGAGGCTTCAAATATCCTTCATAGTGCGTCCGTAGTAGCACTAGTCAGTGAAACCGAAACCTAGTTTCGAGTGGCCGATGCCTCCACCTGTGTGTGGCGGGGTGGGCCGTGCTCTTGTCCAGTGTTTCAGGGCCGAGAGGGTGCACCGGGAACTGAGCTTTGAGGACACAGAGGGGCATTGTGCAGTTCAGCTCAGACTCAACATCTGTGCCAGGTCTCAAAAGCTGGAGCTTCGAGACAAACAGGAACAGAAATCTGCGTTATACGCTGACAAGACTGTGGCCATGCCAGGTTCAGCGAATGCTGCTGCTGCCCTTGTACGGGGACCTGAGGGCCACGCTGGGGTGTCCCATCATACGCCATCTCCTGGAAAGCAAGCCCGAGCAAAGGTCATTGAGGCCGTGGCTCGTGATAGCATCTCCAAGACGCCTGGTCTTGAGTACTGGGCCCCACGAGCCATCCGTCTTCCGCTCAAGCCTGTCGACTAGTAGTACTACGGTAGGGCGTCGTGTGTACACGCAGAGAGGCTCCCTTTATGAAAGATGACCCCAGTCTTGAGAGTGGTCGTTCTGTGCATTCGGTGTGCTCCGTCTTGGAGCATCTACGCCGTAACGTCTCCATTGTCCACACGAGTCAACGCCCCATGCGATGGCCTTGACACAGAACCTTCCCCCCGTCCAGTGCCTCGTGGCGGGCGGGAAAGGGCGCTAAGCGTATCAGCTATGCGGCGCGTACCAGCCCGGTGATCTCCTTAAGGGCGCGGCCTGACATTGGCGGCTTACGGCACAGTGCGATTGGGGGATTGTGGGGGGGCTGTCGAGCAGAAATCCTCACCAAGCACAATGGAGAGGCTCATGCAGCCGATAACCGGGTTTCAGACACCTGGGTATGGTTTCAAGGCCGTGCTTTGACTCGCGGCTCGCCGGAGTGACACAAAGAAGAGATGGCTGGGGCAGGGGATGTGTCAAAGCGCCCCGGTGTCTTGTGACACAGCTTATGGCCGAGGCTCCAGAAGCGGCGGCAAGATCATGCTTCTCACCTCACTCACGCACGGCAGGATTCGAGATTGGGTCTGGGCAGAAAGTATGGGGAGAGGGAGAGAGGCGTGTGGAGGGTCTTATCTGCTGTGCTTGAGATGGGTCTTTTATTCCCAGAGAGAGGGAGCTAAGTAGTGTCACCGGCATTACAAATGGATACAAATCGGGTGCAAAAACGCACAACCGTTGGATGGGATGCGGCTATGGCTGTCTCAAATCGTCTCGGTGGCGATCAGTGAGAATGGTATGTCGTTGGCTGCCTGGGTCCGAGTTCCAAGCATGCGGAGTTTGTCGTGGCGGTCACTACCGTTCTGTGTCTCGCCCCCATCCCGCAGCGAGCTAGAGTTTCTACAATGTCCAGGGGGAGCTTCTGCTGGGCAGATATCCATGCAGCACTTAATCAGGCCGCATAGCCCATCAGTTGTTTTAATCTTGGGAGTCTGCAGCGAAACGGAGCGAGGTTCATTGGCTCTAGATCTATATCGACTGCTTGGCTCATATGGGCACCCGACCCGGCACAGATAAATCTCGCTTCTCTATAGAAATAACACACAGCACTAGTGGGCAGCCGTATGTCGCCTCTGGCAAGGGCGACCCTGGCTTCGAGGTTGGCCCATACGAGTCATCAAGGTGGCAGCAAGGTGGCAGCTGGCCGGTTCATGGCCTGCCGCAAGCCCCAGCCCTTACCCCCTCTACGCCCCCCAAATGCGCAGTCTAGGCAGCACAAAGTATCTTCTTTCGTATATCGGCGGGCCAATAGAACGAGTCACGGCCGGCCTTCTGCCCGCCTATGTGGAACGAGCTAGTAGCCTTGCAAAACCTTCTCTGTTGTGTATGTGGTGTGCGGGTGCGAAGACGCCGCCGTCACGCCGTTGGCCGGATCCGCCCAGCTGATAAGGATTTCGATGATTAGGCGGGCACACACACACACAGGAAAAAAAAAATCCCGGAAAAGCAATGAGGCAGCAGGTAGGTACATACTCTTGAGCTGGCTATAAAAGTCTAGTGGACCCCGCTTGTTCGATCTCCAGGTGCGATTGCCGAGCCGATGCCATTACCACCATCACCACTTGCAAGATGAACTTCAATCTGGCTGGCACATACAAGAAGCTTGTGCACAAGGTGACCACCAAGGATGGTATCCTTGGTGATTATGACTATGCGCATCTTTTCATGCCACGTCTTCCTTTCACAAAGCCTTCTGACAAGGTTCAGCCATTTTTCGGATTGAACTCTGATATGCCTATTGTCCTTGGTTTCATCCTCGGTCTTCAACACTCTCTGTCTATGCTTGCTGGTGTCGTCTCCCCACCAATTATCATTGCGTCTGCTGCCAACCTTAGCGCGGTCGAGTCGTCTTACCTTGTCTCTGCATCGCTGATTGCCTCTGGTATCTTGTCATCTATCCAGATCACCCGTTTCCACGTTTATGGAACTAAGTACTACATTGGTACCGGTCTTTTGTCCGTTGTCGGTACCTCCTTTGCCACCATCACAATTGTCAACTCTGTGTTCCCAATGATGTACAAGACTGGTGAATGTCCAGTTGACGCTGATGGTAATAAATTAGCTTGTCCAGATGGATATGGTGCCTTGTTGGGTACTGGTGCCGTGTGTGCTCTTCTCGAAATTGCCCTCTCCTTCATGCCTACTAAGGTTCTGCAGAAACTGTTCCCACCTATTGTTACCGGTCCTGTTGTCTTGCTTATCGGTGTCAGTTTGATTGCTTCTGGTTTGGAGGATTGGATTGGTGGTTCGGGTTGTATTGATGCCATCTGTCCTTCTGAGACTGGTCCACACCACGCTGCATGGGGTTCTGCTCAGTTTGTTGGTCTTGGTTTCCTTGTCTTTGTCACAATCGTGATTTGTGAGAAGTGGGGTTCTCCAATTATGAAGTCATGTGCTGTTATCTGTGGTTTGCTCATTGGATGTATCGTTGCCGCTGCATGTGGCTACTTTGATCACTCTTCAATTGACAGTGCCCCAGCAGCTACCTTCCTATGGGTTCATACTTTTAAGCTAACTGTTTATGGCCCTGCTGTGCTGCCCATGCTTGCGACATATATTGTGCTCATGATGGAGGCCATCGGTGATATCACTGCTACTTGTGACGTTTCTCGTTTGGAGGTTGAAGGTGAGAGTTTCGACTCTAGAATCCAGGGTGGTGTCCTTGCTGATGGTTTCAATGGTTTGCTCGCTTGTCTTTTCACCATCACCCCAATGTCAACTTTTGCCCAGAACAATGGTGTTATCTCTATCACTAAGTGTGCTAACAGAACTGCTGGTTACTGGTGTTGCTTCTTCCTTCTCATTATGGGTATCTTCTCCAAGTTTGCCGGTGCTTTGCTTTCCATTCCAAAGCCTGTTCTTGGTGGTATGACAACTTTCCTCTTTTCGTCAGTTGCCGTTGCTGGTTTGGCCATTCTCTCTAGATGTCAATTTACCAGACGTGATAGATTTATCCTTACTTGCTCTATGCTTTTCGGTATGGGTGCTACCATGGTTGATGACTGGTTCTCCTATGTGTTTACCTACGCTGGTGACAACAAGTCTCTTTCGGGTTTCCTTAATGCCATTGTGCTGGTGATGGAGTCCGGTTACGCTCTTGCTGGTATTGTAGGTGTCATTATGAACTTGATTCTTCCTCAGGAGGCTCCAGAAGAGCCAGTGAAATACTTGGATGCTGAGGAGCAAGGTGAGGAGCAATACGAGATGGGCTCAAGCTCTACCACTGACAACAAGGCTGCTGTCCAGGAGGAGAAGGTCCAGATTTGAGTAGTTTCATTAAATTCGTTTCACATTTTATTAGTCGCTGTTTTATAAATAATTTTGGTTTGGGAGTCTTTCTGTAGTTCTTTACCAATCAGCGTTCGAAGTGCTAGCAATACGTGGCACAAGGGCCCAGACAACACAGTAGGCTAATATTACAACATCGACAATCATCAACATCCATTTGAACCCCAACCACCGTGACAATGTACCAACGATGAAGGGCACAATGGCAGATCCAGACCCACCAATCGATGACGCAATACCCACTCCACTCACTTGTTGATGTGCTGGCAGTAGCTTCAGCAGCACAACACTTGCAGTAGGGAATAGAGGACCAATAAACACGCCCATGACAAATATCAGCGGCCTGCACAAACTAGCATAGCTGTCACCTGTGTAAAACATCGAGAACACCATGTACGACGAGAAAGACACCCAGGACAACCAACCGTATATCGTATTCGCTAGGTATTCCGAGCGGAACTTCTTAGTAGCAAAACCCAAGGTCATACGACCAAAAGTCAGACCAAACCAGAACCAGGATACAATAAGAGATGCCTCAATCTGTTCCATTCCCCTTAATTGGCGCAGATAGGTCAGCAGCCAGGACCCAATAGCAATTTCACCGCCAACATAGAAAAACAAATAGGCACAAAATGCCTGAATTGTACGGTTTTTCAGCATTGCTAACGAATTGGCTAATCCCGGTGAGTCGGAGTGCTGAGCATCCTGATTAAACCGTGTCAAATAAGCATATTTCCATTTTGTCTCATGACTGTACAGATGAATAACAGATAGGAGACATAAGAAATATGACACCGCTAATATGGAATAAAAGGCTTGAAACCCCCATTTCTCTGCAATCCAAGACACTAAAGGAGGCGAAATGATTGAACCAACTCCATAAAACCCATGAAGTAAACCCATCAGTTCGTTGTGATCGCTAATGGAACTCAGAAAGACATTGATGGTCCCACCAACAAGCCCGCTTCCAAGACCATTAACTGCGTACATTGCCACAAATAAAGCCAAATTGTTTTGTAGTGAGTTTACTGTATAAGCTAACAATGGGCCGCACGAGCCTATAAGTAAGACTCCACGGCGGCCAATTTTGGCATGAAGGCTTTCATTAGCAAATGCCGAAGTGGCATAGCCACAGAAACTGACTGCAAAGATCGTGGTTATCCTTGTCTGTGACGTATCAAAATGCTTTACCAAAATAGGCATCAATGTGCCAATGGTTTGATCAGCAAGACCACTCAGTGCAAAGGTAAAAAAACATAGTGCAATTTGTGAGCGTAGTAATGGAGAATGACGCCAGTCTATTGGATCAATATGCACTGTGTGTCCTTGGTATATCACACTGTACCGAGCTGTGGGGTCTGCTAGAATCTCTTCATCGTCTGTAAGATGGGCCCGCGATGATGGTGGAGTTTGGAGAAGGATATTTTCATGGATAGTGAAACTCGACTTCGGTTTGGATCCGATCAGCACGTGGTGAGCTTCCTGCTCTTCTTCGTGTGGGTCCATATGTGCTTCACCTGGTTCGTAAGCACACCGGCTCTCTTTAGTAAGATGGAGATCTTGACGATATTCCGCTAAAGTATTTCTCAGAGCCATGAAATTAATTCGGCCGAGCGATAATGCGATGGCGTCTTACACTCTAGAGGCACTGCTACTTCAACTCAAACTGAAAACACAGTCCAAATGAAACGCCGCTCGTAACACCACTAGCCAGTCAGACTATTGTGTTAATGGCAAACAAGCAATCTTTTGCGAGAGAAGAAGTGCACTGAAGAGATAGATAGACCTGCACATGGGCTAAAAAAGAAAAAAAAAAAAAATCCTGGAAGCGTCAAAACTACAGGCGAGTCCACATCGGCCATCTATCTATTAAGAGTTTTGCTTGAAAAAGCGTCGGTAATTGTCCTTCTCCAAGGCTAAGTTACTAAAGAACTGAGGCGATACAAATGTCCTTGCTGAAAGATCGATTGCTCATCTTTGGCGACTCGTCCCTCCCAAAACATTCGTTGCTATCACATTGGAGAGGACATGATGACACATCTACAGAGGCCATCAATGCCATCACATTATCCACAAAGTATTACACAGCAAATATTCAAGTGTGGATTGATGATTCGGATGATCTTTCTGCATGGTGTACCGAGTATTTAAAGCCTGAGGCTTTGGAGGTTCGAGAGTTGTTAAACGGTTTGGTTTACTGCTTCAAATTTGATACCCCTCAACGACTGGAAAAGGATCTAAATCTGTTGAAGTTCCTGGTACCTGGTGACGCAGATGAATGGCCAGGATTAAAGACATGTATAGGATTTGGAGACGCTGTGGCAGCATTTGAAGATTACGAGGATGTCGCTTTATCACTTGGGTGGGAATGTATCAACATGAATGATGAGCGCGAGTTTAACGAGTTCCATGAGCGTGTTGGCTCTCAGAGGTTCAAAGAGGTCGTTGAAAGCCACGGATGGACTGATGAGTCTACAAATAGTCAACAGACTGTACAAGATGCAACGGATTTGGAGCAAATGCTTGAACGTATAAAATTTGAAAAGGCTCGGATCGCAAAGTTACCGGAAGACCAACGAAAAGAGGAGGCTATGCGTGTTCTGGGATCACTCAATCTTTAATCAACTTTAAGGGTGTCTGGTTCAAAAAACTTGGTCAGCAGGCGCTTGAAAAGAATGTACTTCACAGGAATGAACACCAGCAGTGTGAATTGTGCGATGTAGCTGGCATAACCGGTCAAGTATTTCAACCCCATGAACAAGATGATGAACTCCAACACCGCGCGCACCGGGAACTCGACCAAAACGGCGTATTGGAACACGCTCTTGATGGACTGTGGGACTTTACCGAGGTGCTTAAGCTTCTCATAGTGGTACAAATAAGACAATGACCCAATTAACGAGAGGTCGGCGATGTAGATGCTGTAAGATGTGTGTCTTTGGAGCTTGAGAGACTGGTCCAGCACGTATACGACACCAACTTTCGAACAGTTTCCCAGCAAATACGGCACAGGTGCAATGGGTATTAGGCGTACCAGACTGAGAACAAACTCCACCACAATTGTACTGTAGGTAACTTGTGTAAAGAAGGTGTGGACTCCCCCAGGAAGGAACTTGCGCCCTACGAAAGGCAGAAGGATGAAGAGGCGCACGAGCACCGCCACCTGGAGAAACAAGGCAGTGACGTAGAGCGCCTTCATCAGCGAGTATAGTGTCGCCGAGTTGCGTAGATTAATTCTCTGAGCCATCTTTTCGATTATCTCTTTCTTGTCTGTGTTGTATCGGCCTAGATGCTCTGAATTGTGCGCATTGTTAATGGAAGAAAGAGCGATGAGGCTCATGTCTTCGCGTCAAAAAGTTGCCAGCACATTGAAAACACGCCAACAAATAGCAATTAACAGCCGCTTGATCAGCAAAAAAGAATGCAGTTGCCTCTGCTGTGGGTGCTGGTGCTCGTGTCTACAGTGTTGGCTTGGTCAGCTGAGGACCTTGAACTCTTTCATCTCCAGCAGGATCTCGTTCGGGAATACGGCCCAGGGACCACCTTCTACAGCTTCTTTGAGCTCGAAGAAGGCCCCAAAGCTAGCTTCAAGCAGATCGCCAAAAAGTTCAAGAAGCTTTCTCTGAAATACCATCCAGATAAAGTCCGGAAGCAGGGCATCTCGAAGAAGGCGGCTAACAAGAGGTTTGAACGTCTCAATCTTGTCAACAACATCCTCAAAACCGACAAGAAGAAGAAATACGATTACTTCCTCGACAAGGGATTCCCAAAGTACACCACAGCGGGGTGGATCTATGCCAAGTTCAAGCCTGGTGTTGTCTTCACCTTTGTTTTCCTCTTTATTTTGATCAATGTGGCGCATTTTGTCATACTAAAGATCCAAGCTTCGCAAGACCGGAAACGCATCGATCTGCTTATCGAAGACATTAAAGGCTTTGCTAGGCAACAAGTTGCTGGCGGAGAGATGGCATTTGGGGAGCAGAGGAAGGTTAGACATGAGGGGTTGGGAAAGACGTTCCTCGTCAGGATTGATGGTGTCTTCTTATGTGATGATGGAGACGAGTCTATTCTGGAGAGACTTACCAGTGATGACGTTAAGGGGCCAACTTGGAGAGATGTTATCGTTGTAAGGTTGTTTGCATCATGTTGGAACAAGGTTCTGGGATCTGTTTATGAAATTGACCTCACTGTTCAAGAAGAAAAGCTTAAAGAGATTGATGACTTCCAAGCTGCCAACAACATGAACAAGAAAAAGAAGAAACCAACAGGCGAAAAGATGGTTTTGCCTAACGGCAAAGTGATCTACAAGAAGAAAAAAACTAACTAAACCAAATGAATCAGTGGCAATAACTACTTGTTGAATTATTCCCTGCTTATAAAGGTAGGGTGTTGTGAACCATCATGTTGAGTAGATATTGAGACAAATATTTAAATTCTACCTTGACCATTCTCAAGAACACACCCAGGAGCAGTTTCAGGTAGACATCTCTGTTTAAATCAAAAGACGGATTGATAATGATCTCATTTTTGTCTATTCGCATCATAACATTGACTTGCACCAGCATCTTTTGCTAGGACCCACGACGAGTATTAAGCTCTATCAAGTCATTCACAGTTTAAGATGGAGGTTGTATAGAACGGAGTCACCAGTGATTGATAATAATACTAAAGTGCTAACTGAGAAGTGTGAAAGGTCATAAATTTCGAGAAATCCTGTCCTGATTGAATTGTGTTGAGAAACGCCCGGACAACCACGAGCAAGCAATGGACCACCAGTTTGAGGTTCTGGTCCCTGCCGTAATAAATATAAAGATCAAGTACATCAAATATAACACGCTATCAAAATCATTAATATCTGCCAAAGTTGAACATCTCCCTTTGGAAAGGAAATCCATAGAAAACGAACGTCTTCAAGAGAGGGTATTCTTCAAAGAAGGGTTTCACCAGCCCACCATATAGATACATGAATTCATCTTGGAAGTAAGCAACGAATTCAGGTTGAGTGATGATCCCATGGTGCTGCTCATAATAATCAATTCTATGGGACCAGTTCATGAATTCCACTGCAGCCCTTGAGTTCATGTAAAGGCTATCATCTATATCGCCATAAGATACTGTGCTAGTGGATGATTTCATCGCTTTTGCAGATACAAGGCGATTACAAATGTCCTGGATATTGGAATGCCTGTAATACGACAACTTCTTTAGGGAATCGCGTTTGGAATCGAGAGATTTCAAGATTTCTAAAGCCTCAATAGTGTCAAGCTTCTGGAAATTGTTGTAAAATCTGATTTCTTTGATCTTGGAGGACATGCGACGAATTGAGCCCAGGATGGAAGATGCAGCATTCTCGGCATCTGCATGATCCAGCTCTGGTCGAATAGTATCACATATAGTGAGGCATTCTAATGCATCGTATTCACGATGCTCCAGTTCTGCAAATATATTTAGTATCAGTCCGTTGTAAATCGTTGCCCTATCGAAATTAATCGGAGTTTCATCAAAGCTTCTAAAGTGGATTGCCTTCAAAGATTTTGAGCGAATCGATGATGTCAGGAATTGGAAGATCTGCAATAGATGACCAGCAGCGACATTGTCATAGAAATGCATCAAATTTGCAAATGTTAATGACTCTAACTCCCAAGTTGAGGTCCAAAATTTTGCAAATGAGATTTGTTGGCTCAGATTCTCTTGCAATCCAGTATAACGATCTCCAACGATGGTTCTCTCGACAAGTCTGTTGCCAATGTCGTCAAAATCGAGTATATCACTGCTTTGAGACGAGTTTGGCTCACTTAGTAAGGAATGCGCTTCAAACTCTCCACTGGCCCCCTTGACAAAACCCTCGACGTAAGCAGTCTTGGTACTTAGTCGATCAGATAAGCGAGAGTGACGAAGCGTATGCTCAAGTATCCGATCCTGCAAACCAAACTCGCCATTCAGCTCTAAATGCTTGACACTGGGTGCCGCCTTGCTGAATTTCGAGAGCAATGCTGGTAAATCTTTTTCTGGTGCCTTGTCGGAAAGGTTTATTCGCAGGGTCTTCAACGACGGTAGTTCTGGAACTGAAGAGTTCCAGGAAGAACAGTGCATGGACAAGCTCTGCAAATTTGTGAACACTCTGGGGTTGAGCATCTGCAGTTTAGAGAATGGCTGTAAGGGAAGTATAAGCTTCTTCAAGTTTGGAAATGATTCAATGACAGCATCCCATGTCTGTCGTAATCTAAACTTGTTTTGGAGATCGATCGGGAGAACCTTATTTCTGAATTTGTCCACCTTCTCGGTGTCCAGGTAGTTGTATGAGATGATTTCCTCCACATATGGCAGGAACTCGAGGCTTTTGCCACGCTTGAGGCCAAGGTAGATGTACTCAAAGAACTGGACAATGTCAACCCACGACGACAAAAGTGTTGTTCCCTTGCTCTCGGTCAGCGTCTTGTAGTACGGGTCGTCCGGCTTGTCGCAGATAATGATGCTTCGGTACAATCTGATCATGCACGGTCTCTTGAACCGTCTCGAGCTCCTTTGCAAATTGATGCAGTCCGCTTGCGGGAGGTATCGAAGAATCCAGACCACGATCTCATCCGGTAATGTATCTAGTGTCACTCTTACGCGCTTCGTCACAACCGCCGCAGGAGGCTGTCCATCATCCTCGCTCAGGCGTCTCTTCTCCAGTCGCGGCGGTGCCATCTTCTTCTTCTTCTTCTTCTTCCTCTTTGTTGTTTCGGGCTTTAAATCACAACCTCAATGGGGTGATCTTCTCTCTACGGTCTGCCTGGATGCACACACACGGCCATATAAGACGGGGAGGCGAGGGACGTATACTTGTTGTGCCGCCGCCGCGCTCGAGCAGCTTCTACAGAAGGCAAAAAAAAAAAAAAAAAAAACAAGTCGCGACGAGAGCTGTCCATAAACATCCGCACACCATAAGGATCCGGTCCGTGCGCCACAGTTGCAGTTCTGTCACCAAACGGCAGGCCTGCCGGGACAGAGAGGGCAATTGGGAGTCCATGTCCATTTGGAAGGTGCGCTGCTGCTAGGCAGACAGACAGACAGAGACACCACACAGGGTAGGGGAGGCAGAAGCCACACCTGGCGCCGCTCCACAGGCTCTCAAGCCTGCCTTTCTGTCCCTGGAGGTTTCGCCATCGCCCAGCAGAGATGGCGTCATTGGCACGCCTACCGCAACCACATTGGCTGCTGGGACCCAGCGCCCAAGGAGGCGGAGGGGGGGGCTACCGTGGCACCATGGCACCAGGCGCCCTCTGTCCTGCTGACAAGGGGAGAGGCCGTTCCTCCCAGCACAGCACAGGGTCTCCATGCGTCGGGCGATCCATCTATCCACACACACAGCACACAGCGCTGGCGTCGCCGGCGCTACATCCGCTTTAGGGAAAGGTTTCCCGGCGGGGATCACGGAGCCCTGGCCGCTTGTTCCGGTCGCGCTCGACGGCGCCGTCGAGCGCGATGGGGAACAAAAGGCTCGCCTGCAGCTCGCCCCGACGGCGCGGGCCCCCGTAGCGAACAGGAGATTGTTCCCTCAGCCGAGTACGGCCCTAGCGGGCTTTTGGGAAGCGTGCAGGAGCATACCCAATCAGCGTTCCCGGTGCCTGCCGCAGCAGCTCATGCGTAAGCTGCTGAGTAATCTGTTCCGGGGGGAGTCGCGCGAGCGCGACCCTGATAAGCAGCAGTCTTTTCCCTGAGCAAAAGCGAAAAAAAGCCATCGCATGGGGGACATCGATTCCGGCCTTGCACCCCCCTTCTCTCTCCCTTTGAACAACTAGACTCGCCTGCGGTGGCTCCTGCCTGACTTGAACGTGCGATGGGTCTTCTTTCGCTCGGGACACCGCTTCCCTGGGAGCAGTCTCGCGAGCACTCCGAGCACGTGCGGGATAATGGCTTGCAGCAGCTAGTGAAGATGTTCCAGGCTGCGTACCACAGATCTAACGATGGATACCTCTGGGGAGACGAGGTGGAATACACGCTTGTCAAGCTCGATGCGGAGACTCACACCGCGATGCTCAGCATTGACAAGGATTACATTTTAGAGGACCTCAACCGGGACGGCGAGAAGATGTACGAGCTGGCGTTGGCGTCGGACGTGAACTTCCACCCGGAGTATGGGCGGTACATGCTCGAGGCCACTCCTGTCAAGCCTTACGACGGAGAGTCCATTGAGGACTACGAGTACGTGGAGAGGAACATGCTGGCCAGACGTGTGCTGGCCAAGCAGGCACTTGCCGACCCGACGATTAAGCCGCTCACGGTGACTGTGTTCCCGCACCTTGGTGTTGGGTGCTTCACGTTTCCACCGGCACAGGCGAATGGGCCTGCGTCAGCCTCCTTGTTCTTACCAGACGAGATCATCAACCGCCACGTTCGATTTCCCACGCTTACGGCAAACATCCGCAAGAGACGCGGCGAGAAGGTTGCCATTAACGTGCCAATGTACCAGGACACAAAGACGCCGGAAAATGATGACTCAATTCCAACCAGAGATTTATACCCCTACGATGAGGAGCCCTTCCTTGGCGCGGCCCTGCCGGGCCATATCTACATGGACTCAATGGGGTTCGGCATGGGCTGCTCGTGTCTTCAAGTCACCGTACAGGCTCCAGGTTTGAACAGGTCGAGATATCTTTATGACTCTTGGGCAAACTTTGCTCCGATTTTCCTAGCATTGACTGCCGCAGCCCCCGTCTTCAAGGGCTTCCTTGCTGAGCAAGATGTCAGATGGAATGTTATTTCAGGAAGTGTCGATGACAGAACCCCATTCGAAAGAGACGTGGCACCATTGAGGAAGGGCAACGAATATGGTGGGATCAGAGAAGAGAATAGAGCCAAAACTCAAAAGATTCCAAAGTCGAGATACGATGTCATTGACTCCTATTTGGGCGACATCGTCAATGATTATCTTAAAGACGGTAAGGCACAGTACAAAAACTTTTCTCCCTCGTTGAATGACATTTCGCCACCAATTAACGAGAAAGTGTTGAAGACACTCAAGGAGACCAAAATGTTTGATGAGCCACTAGCGCGCCATTTTGCACATCTTTACATCCGCGATCCAATAGTCATTTTCAATGAGCGCATTCACCAAAATAATGATGAAGAAACAGATCATTTTGAGAACATTCAATCAACAAATTGGCAGACTTTAAGATTTAAGCCTCCTTCACAAAAGGCCACCCCGGACAATGATAAAGTTCCTGGCTGGAGAGTGGAGTTTAGACCGATGGAGATTCAGATCACTGATTTTGAAAATGCTGCCTTTGCTGTTATTATTGCATTGTTTGGTCAAGCCATTTTGGCTAACGATTGGAATTTCTACATTCCAATTTCTCTGATCGAACAAAACATGAAGACGGCACATAGAAGAGATGCCGTCCTCCACCAGAAGTTCCATTTCAAGAAGGATATCCAGAGCCCTGGCTATGATACTACAGATTTGAGCATTAATGAGATCATCAACGGATCCGATTTATTTATTGGTGTTATCCCAATTGTCAAAAAGCATCTGGCCAAGCAATTTGGAATCACAGACACTGAATTGGCCCCGGGCGGATCGCATGAGAGACTCTACTACTACTTGCTCTTGATTTCCCAGCGTGCATCTGGAGAAATCAAGACTAACGCAAGATTTATGAGAGATTTCTTGACATCACACGAAGACTATAACCATGATTCTAAGGTCAGTGTACAGATGAATTATGATTTGATGGAGAAAGTGTCGAAGCTCACTGAAGGCGAAGAATTAATTGATGTCCTAGGTGCTGATATTGCACTTTATTTAAAGCAAACTCCAGCACCATAATTTTCAAATCTAATTTTTTTGTGCTCATCTCTTATTGTCCCTACCTGTTTTACTAGTTAACGTTTTTTTGTTTGCTTAAGCGATATCAAAACGCCAGAAAATGTTTAGATGATAACGATACATATACAGTCTTTGAACTGTCGTTAATGCCCTAGTAGCTTAAATGATATGGTGATTTTTAAGCGATCTTTCAGAAAACGGGCACAAGAGCAGGAGCAGAATAACTACAACACAGAATAACGCAAAAACATTCAATATGGATAAATAATGACTTCTATACGCAATCAGATATTATAATTAACTCTTTGTGTAACCCACTCCTCTGGCGTAAATGTCTTTTGTTGGAAGGCATGAATAGAGGCAATCTCCTCTTTTAAGGCGGAGTTGACCAGTCGTGATCTTGCCAACTTGTTCTTACCAACGAACACTTCACTGACTATTATCACAGCGATCGCCTGCCCACATCCACCGGAAAGATCCTCCACGTGGCATTCTGTGGCCTGGAGGCGGCTTATAATCGTCGATCTGAGAGAGTCTGCTGATACAGCGGCCATCGTGGTTATCGAATTGATCAGTTAGTTGGTCTTCTGGCCGGCCGGCTATAGTTGTGTTTCTCACGGGGGGTCTCCTGGATCCTGTAGAGGAATACGCTCCGATGCAAAGGGAAGCAGTACAATGATTCCCAGATAATGGCACAAAAACACCAGAGACACGGAGAGAAAATGTCCAAAATGCGGCACAAGTTCAGCTGGCTTGGGTCAAAAAGAGTCAGTCCCCCATTGCCGCGAATTGTGTGGCATTTACATCTTGTCCGCGAACGCGTTCGATTAACGTATTTTTTTTGGCTTCGTTAACTTCAACTTCGTGGGGCTTGCTTTTTGCACTCCATTCAGCTGGATAGAAGTGACCGTGAGATTATGTCAGTTAAACGTGTTGTGAAAGCCTTAGAAAAGTTGTATCCGCTGCGTCTGGCGGAGTCGTGGGATAACGTTGGTTTGCTCGTGGATACGCCCCACGTAGCGCCATCATCATCCTCTAAAGTGCTTTTGACGGTGGATCTCACCAAGAGAGTTGTTGACGAGGCGATTGAGAACAACGTTCAGCTGATTGTGGCATACCACCCATTCATATTCAAGGGTATCAAGTCCATTACATCGACAAATCCCCAACATGTGAGCTTGCTCAGGTTGATTCAGGCAGGCATCAGTGTGTATTCGCCACATACAGCTGTAGACAGTGTTGCCCATGGTGTTAACTCATGGCTTGTCAATGGTACAGTTTCTCCGGAGTTTGTGGACAAAAGTCAGATTATTTGTCCTTCTGCTGTGGATCCAAGCAGCGGGTGTGGCCGTTATGTTACACTCTCCAAAGCTGTGACATTGACCGAGGTTATTGCTAATATCAAGAAGTTGTTGGGAGTGCAAGATCTTCTCGTGGCATCAGACTCGCTGCATAAAGAGATCAAGAGTTTTGCTGTGTGTGCGGGCTCCGGATCCGGTGTGTTTGCACAATTGAACGCAGATGTGGAGCTCTACGTTACTGGAGAGATGAGCCATCACGAGGTATTATTGTTGAAGGAGAAGGGTAAGTCAGTCATCTGTGCCAACCATTCCAACACTGAAAGAGGATACCTCAAGGAGATGAAAATGCTGCTTTTGAAGGAACTCTCCGGCGAGAGTACCGAAGTGCTGATATCGCAAGAGGACTGTGATCCCTTTACTTTTGTTTAGGGTCGCATGGAACAAACACCCCAAAGCAGGCATTTGCATCTATCATCACACACACACAATAAATCGACTTGAAATTATCCAACACTGGTAGTAGGAATGGATGGAACAGGAATGTCTAACAAAAGGTCTCTCCAGCAGTAGAATTTAGTTGCGCGAGGGAATGCACCGTTGTTGTGGTAACGGGCGTTAAGCAAGGGCATAGTTCCAGCTGTTCTGGGCATTCGGTACAATCACTACAGGGCCCTAATCGACCCTAATTGAGATGGTTAGAATCGATGTGTCGTTAAGGACTATAGATATGCACTGAGTGGTATGTAATGAAACAGAAAGTGGCGGTAGCCTACAATTAGTTTTATATTTCTATATAAAAGTTAATGTCGTTTGCTCTGCAAAAAACACTGCCATGTGACAATTACATACACCGAACAAGTGACACACGCTACCAAGTGCTCTATTTAATACTTCAGAGGCCTCCCCTTGTCTGTTCATTAAGGATGGCTTCGAGAAACGCCAATTTTTCTGGATCATCAAAGGCACAGCTCCGAACTCCACAACGACACATCCAAGACCCTCGTACCGTGTAAATCCGCCATGTTTCTTTCTCAGTCTCATGAGGAAGCAACGTGATGCGAGGAGGAATGAGTGACCCATAGGAATTGAGTCACATTTACCTGCAGAGCTGTGTATTTTCCTGTAGAACAGGGATGCTTTTGAGAAGGATGTCAACCAATCAGCGGCACTACTCAAAAGGCAAAGACAGAACGGGGACCGGTAACATCTCTTGGATGACTCTAGAAAGCTCCTATACTTGCTATAATCAAGCTATAGGCATTTCAATGGGATTTTGAGTTGCTTTTTTTTCTTTTACGTCGAGAAGCTGCTTTATGCAGTGCAGTGGTCGAAGAAACAGGCGAAGAAGAGTTACTTTTAGGAATAATTTCCGTCCCGGCCATACTCAGAATGAATCCAACGACAGGTATCATCAATAGCAAGGTTGATATCATTTTTTTGAATGAGATGCAATACCACAACGAACAGATTGATGTAATGGTTTGCCGACTTTGAGGTCTGCCGCTCTTGTTGGGATGGATCTCGAGGACAGTGATAATCATCGAAGACACCCTTGATGAAATTTTAGTTGAATTAATATCCAAAGAAAATTGAGGATTGCGTTTAACACTGTTTAAACCTATAATTACCTCCAGATATATTGTGTCTCTTTATGTCAACATTGATAAAATGTTTTTGTTCGAAAACTGCTTTGGAGGTATGGGTAAATATGATGCACAGCATGATGATATTAATCACCATTCGAGTAAGTATGTGGCATATAAGCATATAATGGAAATTTTTGATTCTCATGACCTCAATTAAACATTTAGTCCGGCTGTCGACTTGTTAGCCCCGTGATGCGAAGCCACTATCGTAGAAGGTGAGGTGTACACGCGTCGCGGCTCCAATCTCCACTATTACAATAACACTAACAGCTGGACTGCGACTAAATTATAAACAGATAATCCGAATTTGAGCAAGAAAGTAATTTTTGAGTCTTTGAAATTCTAAATCCTAAACTTTTCTCTTTGTTGGAATATGTGGTGCCTGAAGAGTTGGCCAGAAGAATTAAAGAGCTAAGGGTGGAGTTGCTCAGATATCTCCAACTGTAAAATGTTTATCATTATTGTCGAGGAATTGATAGTATTAGCAGACAATAACACATCGCGAACCTTTCAACTTACTCTCAAGATTTTTGCGCAGTGAACTGCAGTCCGGTGCTTTAGCTGTTTTCAAAGTGATTGCCGTGATATAACATCGGGTGGGCATTCAGTACCCGAGTAGCTGATATCTCTGCCATTTGGTTGTTATCGGTTCCTTCTATAAAATTCAATACAAACAGATATACCAGACGTTTGCAATCAGAGAGAGGAAGCTAGCAGGGTAGTACCTTTTAAAAATCTGAAGAAAGAAAGACCAATAGAATGAGGGGAGGCATCAAAGAAAATGCATGCATCAACGGTCTCGGAAATGTGTCCCGCGAGGGGCTGCGTATCCTTTAAAATCAAACATATATACACCTCTATTCATCCAAAACTTGTAAAATTAGATATTACGAGATGGTTAAAGACTTATAAATAATCTATATTAGTTGAAGGAAGACGATTTCAAGGAATAGGCAACCCTGAAGTTAACGAAGTGGCGGCGGTAGATACAGAGGGTTGCAGGGTCACCCGGACAAGAGCGGCGAACATGGCAAACCCGCAATTTAATTCCTTTCAAAAACATCTATACCCCATCTTCTTACTTTAAACCGTGGAGAACTTCGCCAACGCGTCAAATAAAAAAAAAGAGAACACACAATGTCCGACAGCGGACCTCCATGCATCTCCTGTCGATTAAGAAGGAAGAAATGCAACAGACAACGGCCAATTTGTTCAGGATGTTTGGAGCTGTTAGTCCCCGAGTCTCTTTGTATATATAGGGAAAACAACGGAGCATTTGACCGAGATGCATTATCACAATCATCTACTTTAGTGAAGATGAAAAAACGAAATCGGGACCTGAAGGTTTGGCTGGAGGACTTGGAGGTGTTGTTGGGGGTCGTTAAAGGCGTGGAGGGACACATTGATGAGATTTACACGCTAAGGAACAACCCTGGCAGCGGGAAGCTGTTACAATTGAACCCACAGTGGAATCCTCTCTTCTCCACCTTGCTAGAAACATCCAGAGGAGATTCTCACTTGGGGGCACTGAGTGTGGCGTCAATGTTGCATACGGATCCAACCATATATCTGATCGAGAAGCAGGTGAACAATGTCCTATTGAAAGAACGACAGAAATACAATGTGGATATCAAGGGAATGTTTCAGAGTCAAGTAATGCTAGATGTGTTTGAAGATCGCTGCTCTGCTGCTTTAGTTGGAATGAAAGTTGATGACGGAGACGACGTCATACGAGGGTTATTAGCGGAGATTGAAAGTAAACTACCTCAGCGAGAAGAAATGGAGGGAATCTTGTTCAAATACGGACAACAAAACGCCGGTCGATACATTGGGAATCCATTTGTGGACCCTGACTTTCTTAAAGCTCAGTTACAGACAGTAATTGAGTGGGACCCTCATGGCAAGGCTCATTTTAAGCTGACACTTCCTCGCGATACCGCAAATTTGGAGTTCTTGTCCTTATTGATGATCATCCTGGCATGGCTATCTTTTGTCAGAATGTCACGCACCTTTCCAAGATTGCCTGTGGATTCATTTGCCAGCTCGATGAATTATGTCCTTTATTTTAGGTATTCAGAGGCCCTGCTAAGAGTAAATCTGATTGGCCAGGAAATCAGGCTGGGCGATTCATCGGCATCCACTTTAACAACAATGATTTTATGTGGTAAACATGCGTTTGAAAGATATTCGGCTGTTACCAATTACCTTTCCCAAAATGACTACAAAACTTCGGTTTCTTTGACCACCAGACAGTTGATCTCCAAGGCAAAAGCTCTACATCTTCACGAGGACATCGATCACTGGTATCCTCGTCACACTCTAGGACATCGCCGTCAGTTGAAATCTGTTTGGCACAACCTAGTCGTTCTTGACCTTTTAGACTCCTTGGAGTGTGGCACAGTATCCAGTGTCCAGCCTAATGAGGTGTCTTTTGAAGACGGCCAGTTTGCACATCCGTTAACAGATGCAATCTCTGCCGTCCACAGAGTGATTTATGACTTCAATTTTATCGATGATGCAACCACTCTGGACAGCTTGATAAAGTTCGTGGACCAGTCTTCTGCTCCAAATCTCCAGGCCTGCTACACTTCTCTGTGTAATGGCTCTTACGAGAAGTCAGAGTCGTTTGAATTGACACATATTTTTGATTCTTCTAAATATCAATCAGACTCTCTTTATGCTGACCGTCATATGTTTTTTGCTCAGCGTGCCATGGTTCGCTACTTAATCATCTCCACGATTTGTTCAATGTATGACATCTGTCTAATCCGTCTGATTCAAAATGGAGAACCAACTACGTCTCCGAGATACCAAAGAATTATACTGTTAACGTTGAAATATGCATTGGCGTGTCTCCAGATATACAAATTAGAACTGGCCATATTACATGACGTTGGAAATGGTGAAGACCCAATTGCCCACTCGTTCTACATCTCTAATTGTGTTCATTTAGGACCTTTTATCTCTGCCGCATTACGTCGCTCTACAATGATTATCTTTTCTTTATTGTCCAGAATGTTGGGATTTGATAGCAACGTCGTGGCTAAGTACATATTGTACGGAGACCTTGGCAATGACGATGAGATTCTGGAGATGTGTCGTGAGAAAGGCCTGGCTATAACCTGGAACGATGCTTTGTATACATTCAGTGATTTCTCCATGGATAACAACCTGGACAGACTGAAGGCTGAATTTGAGAGGTTTTTGAACCCACGGGTACTGGTTGCCACCACAGCCACGTTGTTTGATTCTTTCAAAAAAAATTTGAAGATGAAATATTTGAATGTTGGATGGCTAAAGATGTCCAGACACTATGTTTTTGGGCTAAAGTTCTTGTCTTATTGCTTAAACAGCGTGTTTGCTGATGATTACTTCGAATGGAAGGCGAGAAAGGGCCAGATTATGGATAAAGACACAGATTTTGGTGGCTCTTTCAAAGACCTTTTTGACGCTTCGATTGCCACGAAGTCTGATATGGTGTTCTCCTTTTCGACATTCTTTGGGACTAATGAGAATGAAGATGCACTGGAGGGAGATATTGATGAGTACTATAGAAGAGCTGGAGAGTTTGAATTCTAACGCTTCTTTCATTGGATGAGCTCATCCATTGGACGCAACAACCTTTTATTTGCGGTTCTTTAAATCTACTGACTGACGTAGTGATAGCAGCATTATTGGTCGTTGACTAGAAGGAATTTAATCAACTTAATCGATCAAAACATCCTGGAGCGGAAATTGTCGGAATCGGTGTCCTATTACCATGGCAACCATGTGTGCTGACTCGGGAATCATGGGTTAGAATTACGTCCGAGCCCATTTAAGCTAGCCAGTACTGTTATTTAAAGCAGGGTCCATTTCTTCATGCTTCTTTATTTAGGCGTACCATGTGCCGTTTGATTTTTGTTACCAGTGCACTTCAATATTTTTTCTCAAACAAACGCTTGGGAGGCAGAAGAAGGAGAAATGTATCCTATTCAGACGCCACCTAACCTAATACCAATGGTGTTCCCTAGGTTTCGTATCCTCAGAAAGAGTCTCATGGGCCCCCCTGTATCTCTTGCCATTTGAAGAGAATGAATAACGATAGGAAACAGCCACAATGTTCTCGTTGCCTACTATGAGAAGTTCCCCCAGAATTTTGTATCTATAAGGAGAACAATGGTGCTTTTGATAAGAATGCGCCATCGCAATACACCTCGCTGAAGAAGATGCAAGATTCTGACTTAAAGATTTGTTTCAGTGATTATCGTATGATATTTGAACAACTAATAAGTGGCCTGGGACATGAGATGGAGATCATGGCGTTGAAGAACCGATGGACGATACTAACAACTTGTTGAATCCAACTTGGAATCCGTTATTTTCTACCCTAATGGAATCGCCCCAAGGGCAGTCTCATATGGGAGTGTTACCCGTCAGTGATATGCTGAGAGCTGATCCCAATATCAATATTATTGAAGACAAGATAAATGTGGTGCTTGTGCAGGAAAGAGAGAAGTTTACATTGGACATTGGAACAATATTACGGAATCATGTCGCCTTCGATTTGTTTGAGGAAATATGTCAGGCTGCACTGGTGGGAATGAAATTCGACGAAGATGATGAAGTTATCCAGTCGCTTGTGGATGAGATAGAGGCTATGATCATAGATAGAGAGCTGTATGAAGATCTTGCTGAGAGTATGGAGACCGAAGACAAAGGAAGGGTGTTGGGAGTTCCGAGGTTCGACATGGAATGGTTAAAAAGTAATACTGCATCAATATTGAAATGGAATCCAAATGGCAGTACCAAAATCGCAATTAGATTACCCGAGGAATCTGCATAATTGGAACTCTTGTCGCTATTTATGATGATTCTGGCTTGTACCACTTTTGTGGAGCTTCACGTTCTAATCATGTGCTCCGCCAAGAAGCACTGCTCTCCGATTCTTTAAACTATTCCCGTTACTTCAGGCACTCTGAAGTGTTATTAAGAATCGATATGATTGATCAAAGGATCAAATTGGGTGACTTAAATATCAGTCCGCTGACTACACTAATCCTTTTAACATGTCATGAGGTGGAAAATTACTCTGCTGTCAGTAACTATCTATCTCTTAGTGACTATATCACTTGTGTATCTATGACCTCATGGCAGCAGCTGAGCCGTGGTAAAGCCCAGCACTTCAATGAAGATGTCAATTCATGGTTCCCCAAAAAATCAGTGGAATATAGACGTCAACACAGGTCCATCTGGTATAACATTCTCATCCTGGATTTGTTGGATGGATTTGAGTGTGGCACTGTCGCAACTGCGGCAGCTCGTGTCGTTTCAATGGAAGATGGTGCCTATTCTCATAAGTTTATTGATATTGTTCGTGCTATTCACTCATTGGTGAATGACTTCAATTTCATTAGTGATCAAGTCACCACAGATAAGTTCATTGAATTTGTTGACAGTTATTGTATTCCTAGTATTAGGAAACCTCATGAAGCTTTGCTGCCAAAAGAGGAGCTTTACAACATGTCTCTCAGAAGTGCATGCTTTGACCCATTAAGGGCTGAAGACGAAGAATACGTCATTGATTCTTTAGATTTAGCACAAGTCTCACTGCTCAGATTTTTGATTCATACTATTATTAGATCATTTTATCACGTCTATCTGGTGAGATTAGAACAGCTAGATGAACCTACAGCATCACAAAGATATCAACGAATTTTACTGTTAGCACTGAAATATGCCTTCTCGGGGTTGAATTTGTTTCAATTGCAACTAGATTGATGAGAGAAGTAATCCTTTCGAACAGTGGCTTTGTGTTAATTATGCCGTTTTCCAAGGCCCGCTGGTGTTGATTGCCACGAGGCGAGCGACAATGGTTGTGTTTTCATTCTTATCCAAATCTTTGAATCAAGATAGCAATGTAGTGGTGAAATATATTCTCTATGGTGGCTCTTTGGGACACAACTATGATATTCTGGAAATGTGTTATGAGAAGGAAATCCCCTGCGATTGGCCTAGCTTTCTCCACTTTTATGATTTCAGTGTTGGCGACGACCTTGACAAGTTGAAGGAGAGGTATGAAAGACTTCTTGATCCACGTGTTATCATTGCCACCACTGGATTGCAATTCTCGTCATTGAAGTAGTCCTTGAGACTGAAATATATGAAACTGAGTTTCTATAACATGTCTAAACCGTTCGTCTTAGGTCTTTAGTTCTTGTCGTATTGCTTGAATAGCTTTTTTGCAGATGAGTACCAAGCCTGGGTCACAGAGAAGAACGCACTGGTCAAACTAAATGAGGCCACAGATACCCAAGATATTGGATTATTCTCTAGGGAGCTGTTTCAATCCTTCTTAACTACAAGAGAGTTCGAGTTTTCCTTCCGGAACTTCTTTGCTAGTACCGAGGTGGAAATAGCCTTCCCTGAGGTCGTGAACGACTACTTCCGCAGAGGAAACAGCTAGCCGGCATATAACCCAATACTAATATAGTATTTTACCACTGCAGCAGACTGGTTGGCTCCCGCAGAGCATCCGGCAAAAGAAGAAGAGAGTAATACGGAATCAAGTACCAATAACATAACCAAGGTTCTTTTTTGGTGAATCACAGCTTGGATTCTATTTTCGCAGCCCACCCGCAGCTTGGTGCATAAGACATAGGTAAATACGATAAATAATGCTAACGTTACACCTTATGATTTGTAATAAGAAGCACTATGCGAGGTCGGCTTTGGGATTTTCAACGTATATGAATAGGGGCTCAAATTGATTGGGGACCTTGCGCGATTGAGATCGAACAGCGTCCTTCAACATCTTGGAGATCTTGGAGTCTTTGCTTTGATTTCACGAGTATGGTCAATATTATCAGAGACTAGCATTATGGATAAGTTTGAGCTAAAGATTTCACTTCCCGTAAAGCCAAAAGAAGCCCTCACATTTGGCATCTCTTCATCGCAATGTCGAGCCAATGACTCATCTTTTGAGGCAGTCGAGACTACTGTGGCGCTCTCCACTCATCCAAGTACCCAGACTCTTCCTTTGGGTGAAGAGCCTTCGTCTACACCTCTATCCCTGACACCCGCCGAGGGTAACGAGGAAGAGTTCCCAGAAGGTGGCCCCCGTGCCTATCTCAGTGTTCTAGGATCTTTTTTGGGCTTAATCCCGACGTATGGCCTTCCAAACTCTGTCGGAGCCATCGAGACTTACATCTCTCAACATCAGCTTAGCAACGTCTCTGCTTCTACTGTTGCTTGGATTTTCTCCTTGTACACATTCTTTTCTTTTGGGTCAGCTATTTTCTCTGGTGCCTTCTTTGATCATGCCGGAGCTAAAAAGCCGTTGATCGTGGGCACACTTTCCATGGTTGGGGGCTTAATTGGTACTGCCTTTAGTACACAGGTTTGGCAATTTGTCTTGACGTTTGGTGCCCTTGTTGGGTTTGGAACTGGTATGTTAATGAGTCCTTTGGTTGGTGTTGTATCTCAATACTTCTACAAGAAGAGAGCTACATTTGTTAGTCTGGCTACGTTGGGTGCTAGCGTTGGTGGTATTTCTATCCCGATGATGCTGAGAGCAATGTATCCCACTCTTGGATTCAAGTTGGCCATCCTAGTTTTGAGTGCATTTTCCTTGTTCTTCTTGCTCTGTTCAATTGCCTTGTGCCAAGAAAGAATGCGTAAGACTTCTCCACCAACTCATTCCATCAGATCTTTCACCGAAGTTCATATTCTGAACATGTTCGATTATAAAGGTCTTCGTGAGATTCGTTTCTTCTTTTGCTCACTGACCATTTCTTTAACTGAATCTTCCCTCATGATTGCATCTATTTATTTCCCATCTTATGCCGTCATGCGTGGCTTCTCTTCAAATACGGGTTATTTGCTTGTCATGATTATCAACGCTACCGGTGTCATTGGAAGATTACTTCCGTCCTACCTTTCAGATACATACTTGGGTCCATTTAACACTTGCATCTTGACTCTTCTTGGTACTTCTGTCTCGTGCCTTGTGGTCTGGTTGCCATTTGGTGATAGATTGGGGGCGCTATATGCCTTCTCTGCGCTTTACGGGTTCTTTTCAGGGTCTGCTTTATCCATTTCACCCGTCTGCATCGGCCAGATCTCGCGTACAGAAGAATTCGGCAAGAGGTTTTCCACGTCTTATATGACAGCCTCCTTTTCCATGTTAGCTTTGATCCCAATTGCTGGAGCCATTATTGGTGACGCCTCTTTGAAGAGATACAACGTATATATCATCTTTGTGGCCATGCTGGCCTTGGCAGCTGCGCTTTCCAGTGCTGTTGTCCGTGTGATCAGCGTTGGCTGGAAACTCTCCAAATTCTGACTTGTGTATACATTCTATTGTTTACTCGCATATAGTAGATCTGAATGCCTGATTTTTGCGCCACTCGGCCAAACACAGTAATCACCCAGCCCTGGCCCGTCGCGAACTTGCGCCAATATTTTCGCCAAAAGCCTAAACCCAGTAATTGACTGCTTCCGGTAGTTTACTGCATCACGCAGAGAAAAAAGGAAAAGTCGCCAGATTCACAAACAAAACTCCTTTCCTCCACAAACCAGCAGCACGGACTCCTGCTTCTCTATTTCTCCCTCCCCACTTTCGCTTGCTCTTTAAAGGCAAGACTCGCTGGCGCATCCAGTCCATATTTCTCTCTCCAAAAGAGTCAAAAATAAAAAAGAAAGAAGGAAGGAAGGCAATCCCACCAAAATGTCGTGTGACATCCGCTGGGACTCGTTCGAGCAGTCCTCATTCCAAGCGTGGACGAAAGAGCTCCTCTACGACTCTCTCAACAGCGGCAAGAGACCGCACATCCTCTCGTCTGACATCAGAGTGAAGGACCTCAGTTTCGGTGATTCCTCTCCTACCTTCGAAGTGTTGGAGATCGGAGACCTCGGCAGGGACAAGTTCAGAGGGATATTCAAGTTGAGGTATGACGGGGATGCACACATCACCCTAAGCACCAGTATTCAGGCAAACCTCTTGCGGATCCAGCAACAGAATGTGTATGAACAAGGGGGCGATTTTGCACTGCCAAAGTTTGCTCTCGCTGCCGAGCCGTTCTCTATGCCTCTTTTCCTAAAGTTGAGTAACATCAGGCTCAGTGGAATCATTGTTGTGGTGTTCTCCAAGGCGAAGGGGCTAACATTGGTATTTAAAAATGATCCTCTGGAAAATATCAAGGTGAGTTCCAGTTTCGATAATGTCCAGGTCATCGAGAAGTTCCTCCAAAAGAAGATGGAGAGTCAGATTAGAGACTTGTTCAGAGATATTCTCCCTGGTGTGTTACACAAAGTGTCACAGAAATGGACCACGAGCAACATTGTCAATCAACTACACACAAAGATGCAAGGGCATCCGGAACATGCGGAAAGGGTATCGATCTTTGAAGTAAACCCAGAGGAGCCAGAACTCTCGCCGGCTAACATGTTAAGGCTATCAACGTTGAACAGATCTCGTCAAAGCTTCAGACTTGCAGTGCCACCATTCCCAGATGTCATTGAGCGCCCAGCACTATCTAAATATGATGCCCAATTCACGTTAGGAAACTCTAAGAATATCCCGATTGAAGTTATCACAAGTGCTCAAGGTTATCAGCTGGATGATACGTTGAACAAATTGACTAGAATCCAAAGCAAGAACTATATGAATGAGAAAAACAATACCAGGCTAAATCGCAGATCAATCAAATTGGGCAAGAAAAAGACAACGTCATCATCATCATCTTCTTCTTCTTCTTCTTCTTCTTCTTCTTCTTCTTCATCATCATTACCATCATCTTCCACGCCTTCTACCATTCCACCGGCACCTACAACAACCTCTCAGAAATCTGAGGTGCTACCAATAACCACAACTCCTCAATTGAGAACAGTATCTATGAACACCGAAGCAACACTTGTCGAAGAAGAACAAGAACAAGAACAAGAACAGGACTCAAATCATACACATTCCATTACATCCACATCAGCTCAATCCTCATTGGAAAAGTCTACCCCAGTTACGAGTGTATTCCAATCAGTTCCCCCAATCCATTACTATTCCCCAGTTCCAACAAAGGGAGTGACGCCAGCTTTGGAAAAATTCCCTCGCTTGCAAATACCTTCAATAAATCCGATGAAAACCGCAGATTTGATGGCTTTATATTCCCCTTCAAGAAGTCATTCTCCAAGAAAATCCCAAAGTAATCTATTGGGAGTTGGACTTGGAATTCAAAGTCAGATTTGGAGTGAAGCACCACCGCCTTATACTCATCACTGATTTCATCAATGACATATTACGATATTCTTATAGAACAACTCTATTAATGACCCTGCTTATGAACACTATTTATACGTTTGTAAATAAAACACTTTGCTATCAATATTTCCTCCCCTGTACTAGAATCCCACTTCGCATCAAAGCTCGCAGACTTTACCCCGGCCGTCTGCATATAATATCACACAGAATCAAATTGGAAAGTTCTGCAACCCATCAAAAGGTGGCTTCCTGCTCCTAACACTTTGAGCTCCTTATCAGTTCAAGCTACACTCTTTTTGATCCTTGTAACTGTGTTCTGACCGAGATGAAGGTTAAAGACAACGAGTTTGAATTGGAGGAGTTTTTAATCCCTTCAACTCCCACAACCCCAGGGACCTTGCAAAAGGACCCTTTCAAAGATGATTACACAATTGAATATGAAGGGCATCAAGTATTCACACATTCCCTTGACTGGCGACATTGCACTCTCTTGAGAATTCAGATAGCTTTATGCTTTTTCTTATTCATCTTGGATGGTGCTGCAGATCAAGTTGTCGGCACTTTGATGCCCTTCCTCGTGGAGCATTTCGATACATCACAGACTCATATATCCGTCATTTTCACGCTACAATTCCTTGGGTATGCGTGTTCGGCATTCACAAATGACTGGTTGCATCGCAAATTTGGGAAAAGAGGCGTCATGTTTTGTGCTGCGTTGAGTATGTCGGTTGCTTTCATTACCAACTCGATAACCGACCTGCTTCCCATCTTCATATCTGTCCATTTCTTTTACGGGCTGGGCGCTGGATACAGCTCCTCCTCTATTAATGTCTACATTAGTACTATTGTGGATCATAACGAATTAATGGGAATGTTGCATGGCTGTTATGGTCTGGGTTCTGTGTTATCGCCACCGGCAGTGTCCTGGATCATGGCTCATTGGGGGTACAAGGTCTATTATGCCATTTTGGGGGCTTCCGGAACCATTGGAATGGTTTTGACGTTGATAGTGTTTAAGCACGAGACGAAATGGAAGTATTCCTATATGACAAGTAGGAGCAGTTCCGAGGAAGAGGGACAACAGGCAAGTGTGTTTGGTCTGATTCGTGATCCGACAATCGTCTGTTTTACGCTGTACCTTTTCTTTTATGTTGGAGCAGAGATTTCTACAGGTTCTTGGCTCTTGACTTACCTCAGGAAAATTCATGGTTTAAACCAATTGCCCGCTGCTATCGTTCTCTCATGGTTCTGGATTGGACTAACTGCAGGGAGAATGTTGTTAGGGTTTGTAACGAAGAGGTTCAAGAATGAATATAGGGCCAACCTTTGCTATTCTCTATTATCATGGTCATTCTTCTCTGTGTTCACGGCCTTTGCGTGGTTAAACCATGGTGATGAGTTTTTGGTCATCTCTAAAGTCCTCGTGTTCATTATGGGAGTCTTTGTTGGTCCCTTATTCCCGACAGCCAGCGTTGTCATTCTCAAGCTTCTCCCGGTTAATCTCCATGTCAGTGGCTTGGGATTATGTTCCTCCTTAGGGGGTTCTGGTTCAGCTGCTCTTCCCTTTCTTGTTGGAGTGATCTCGAGATTTTTTGGGTTCCAATTCACACTCATCGTCATTAACATTGCACTGTTTGCTTATTGTTCCATTTGGATTATGATCCCTAAAGTTTGTGACAAGATGGTTGACTACAACTTCTAATTGGTTTGTCCCAGCAAGCAATAATATTGTCCTTATAACTATAATGTCATGTGCTATTTATTCTCCTTTCTCAGTTATTATGAGCTTCTCATGAGTAGTAACCAGCATCTACATTATCAATGTTGCCATTCCTGCCGTCTCCAAATCTGCTAAGAAATTCCAATTCTTCATCTCTAGCCTTTTGAAAACACCAAGGTTTATCTGAAGCACCATAACATTGAGGTGGAACTTTAAACGGCAGTATTATAGAGATTTCATCACGCCTCAATGTCCGCTGATCCCCAATCTCCAATGGAATCAACTTCTTTCCTGGATAATCCTTTTTAGTAAACAAGATACCTGTCTCAAAGTTCTTGATTGGAACTCTTATTGATGACCCCGGTTTGGGTGATGAACCCCAAGCCTGTTTACTCATATTATGACTGGTGAATAAGACCCAGTCAATGGTCTGGAAGTTATCTGAACTCATAATCATAAATTTAGTATGACTTGGATTAGTTGATCTTTGCTTTGTAAAGCTCTTGTAGAAAAATTTGCTCAGCATTTCATGCTGGATCTTCCCATTTTTTGAATATGGATTATAATGGGACCAGCCACCTGCACCGGGGAATTTCGACTTGCTAATGTCTTCTTCGCTTGGGAAAACAATCATTAATTTAAGGTTCTTTTGCTCAAGAAAATCGCTTAGTCCCTCAGGACCTGCTGTAATGGATATATTCCTTGGTATTGGCTGTAAACCAGAATTTCCCATAACTAAAGGAGCAATAAGGTGACTGAAGATGTTTGCAACTTTTCCACCAGTCCATTTGAACGGAGATGCCATTGATGAAGTCTGATACAACAATTGTCGTTCGGTGGTCCAGTCATTTGGAATTAAACCTTTTGATGCCAGTGCTTGGAAAAGCGCCATGTATCCAAACCCTTCCGTATCGACACCCGGAACTGAAGAGATGAACTCCCCAATGACTTGCGAGAAGTCGAAATATGGTAAGGAATCCAACAGATATGAAACCTCGGGAAGTGAGCTTTTTTTATAACCTTTTATAAAACGCACCAAGTTGTTCTTAAAGGAAGTTTCAGATCTGTTATTTTTCTTGTGAAGAATTGGGCTTTGCCAATACATCTGATTATTCGTTTCAAATTCCGCCTTGGTTAAGTTACAACTCAATAACCATATCTGCAATCGTCCGCCTTTAAGAAAATTGATAACCAACTTAGGGTGGTGAGAAGTGTAAGGTTCCATCGGCACTTCAATCGGTGTCACATTACGTTGCGATCGAAGTTCGCAGTCTAGTAATGTACCTGGCTGATAAAATATCACAACTTTGGCTGATAGAGATTTCATGCTCTCAAGAACGTACTCCAGCTGGCATTGAAACGTGAAGAGATATGTTCGCTCAATGTCCTCGGACCCGAGAATATCATCTAAAGTGGCTGAATCTGCTAATCTTCCAGAATCATAAGCCTCATTATGAATAGGTTTGAATGGCGCAAGCGATGCGACCGCCGCGTCGGCCTTCAAGGATTGTCGGCTATTGGGACCAACCTTATGTCTTTCGTATGAGTTAACATCTGAATACCCGCCACCCAAATCGTCTTCAATGACAATGACGTCCTCCTCCATAGCGGGTTTCCGCTTTGACGCCAGGGATCTGGGGGGCGAGTCTCTCCTTCTCTTATTTTGCCGTGCTACCGGTACAACCTCCTCCACAGCATCATCCGAGCTCACATCCACCACCTCGATAGTTGCAGGCTTGTCAACCGACTTTGAGCCACGGCGGGATGGTTGACTTTGCGAAGAGCTACGTTCCCGCCCTTCTTCTTCTTCATCATCATGATCATCATCACCGCCACCACCAACACCCTGCCCTCCTTTCCGCTGCTCATTGAGCATCTCAAATCGCCTCAGCCAGGAGCTCCTCACCTGCTCACGCCGCTCAGCATCAGACAGTCCGTCTGCAGCGCTCATCAAGACCTCAGCAGCGTCTTTATGTTTTGCCGCCGGAACCCACAACCTGTGGCACTGGCTTGGCGGCTGTGGAGTATAAACAAAGCGGCGCAGACGCGACATCGCGACACCGCGACCACGACGGATCGTGGTGTGCGGGTGTTTTTTGTGCCACTTTCGCCGCGCCCTGCGGCGCCTCTTTTTCATTGGCCCATGCCGCCGCCGGCACAAAAGAAAAACGGAGGCTATGTCTCTCTCTACTCGTCAGACGTGCTTGAGCGATCTGTATATACGTATGCTATCGCTTTATAGAAAAGCATATTAAGCTCCTCCCAGCCTGCGTAGAAGCACCCCTCAACCGCTCAAGGGGATTTGTGGTGGGGGGCAAGGGCTGGAGAAACATTTTTGTCCGTTGGAACGTTTATCGCTGCGGCCCTGATTGGCGCATCCAGGCTTTTTTTTTTTCACGGTCCGCGCTTGACACAATCGGTTGGCAGCCGTCCTGAAGGGAGGAGGAAGTGGGGAGCCGCTGGCCGTTATTGGCAGCGGCAGCGGCGCCAGGGAAGACTAGACGACGGCCATACAGGGCAGTAGTCTTTTGGACCGGTCTATGCCCAGTAGACCCCCGGCACCGACGGGTGCCTCCCCCCTCTCTTCCGCCAGCCAGCCCAGCACCGGGCAGCTGGCGCCCTCGAGCTCACCGGGAAGAGAAAGCGCGAGCGAAAGCGGACGTGACACAATTTTTGCCCGGCCAAAATCAGATCCGCCAATTCGGCCAGTCCTCCTCGCCCCCAGCAAAAAATCTGACACCAAACTCGACCAACTCTCCACAACAACCCGGCAAGGTTGTCCAGGACAATTCTTTTGTGGGAACAGCGGCAGGCACCACAGGCCATAAGAAGCGCATACTCCGACGGCGTCTGCACATAGCTAAACACACACGTACACCACGGGTGCCCGGTTCTCTGCCAGATCGTTCCCTGGTTGTTGCCGACCCCGTCCATTTGACGCCTTTTTTTTCCACCGCTTCGTCCACCGTCCCCAGCACACAGCATCCACCTGCCTAACATGACGAAGGCGGACCCTCCACCACAGAGAGATACTCACCCTACGCTCTCGGAGAGCTCAGCAGCCTCGCTGGAACCGTCGCCTGCGGCGAAGGCCAGCGAGCGTGCCGCTGCTGAGGCCAGCGCCCGTGACACATCCACGATGCCAGAGTCGTGCGTCCAGTCTGAGCATGAGCACGAGCACGAGCACGAGCACGGGGAGGAAGAGGACGATGACGACGAGAGCGCCAACTCTCCGCGCACTGAGAGCAGCGATTCGACGTTCTTGTCCAAGCGGTCCTCTGTGTCGTCTTCGAAAGTGTCGTTGCCCCCAATCGAACACGTTCTTAAGAAGATTGACGCGTATCAAAACGAGCGGAAGCTCCAGGACTCGGAGCTCCTCTTGAACTTCCAGGAGCGAAATTCATCTCTTTATGAGTCGGACGACGGCTCATCTACAAGACACCCAAGCACAACTTCTACCTCGAACGACTCGCTGCAGGAGTTGTCTTCCTCGTCGTCAAACGGTACCGCCAAGGGCTCCTCTACGGCCCCGCAGATGGCTACGTTCAACGCCCATATGGACATAACATTCAAACCGGAATCCCCATCCACCCCAACTTCTGGAAAGTTGACAAAACAAGCATCCACGGATAGTACAACCACAACGCCAAACGGAAGCACAATGAGTGTGCTGAACATTGGGCCAGATCTCACAAAGACAAGTTCTCGTCACTTGTCAGTCGGTTCTGCGGACTCCAATTCGGGGTCGAATAGCCCAAATTCGAACATTTCGTTTACAAACTCAAACTCATCCAAAAAGAGAACAAATCTCCCTAGAGAAACTATTGAAATTTTGAATGAATGGGTTCTCAACAACTTGGATAATCCTTATCCAAACCATACACAAAAGAGGATTCTGCTGGAAAAGACTGGATTGAGTAATGTCCAGTTGAGTAACTGGTTTATTAATAAAAGAAGAAGAAGAATCTTCTCCAATTTGAGTGGGAATCAAGGACAACCTATTAAAAAGAAGAGACTCATTGACAGACTTTAATGAGTGAGCAGTCACTTCTATTTCATATTCGGAGTATGAATACAAAATAAAATTGTAAGAAACAAAAAAGAAAAAAAAAAAACTCAATAAGGTCTTGTATCTATAAGTTGTTTAGAAACTCATAGTTTCTAGTCTTGAAGAGGGTTCAGCATGAGTTGTCTGTTTATGTGTTTTTCCCTGCATTCTGTTCTTGTTTCACTGGTGTTCTCTGTGTGTGTTTTATTTCCCTTGGTTTAGAGCGTATCTCCAAAAGGATTGTTGTTGATTGGCTCGTTGGTGGGAATCTCATTTGCTGAGGGGTTCCTCTCGGCATTCCTTTAGCAACAGCGGCAACATCATCAACAGCAAATAGTGTGTTTTTTGCGGTATCTATTTGATTATGCATCAGGCTTATACAATCACTCCATTGTCGTTGATTAATTTATTGAATGTAAAGTTTTATACCTTTACAGCAACATCTACGCGTAGGCTTATTGATCGTAACAGAAGGGTTGGAGTCGTATAACATTAATATAGCCAGGAACAGATCCTACTTAGTTCAAGCTGTATTCTCATCATTCTGCACTGGTGTAAGAGAATCCTCGGCCACAAGAGTTGTTTCATCAACTTGCATCTTTTCGGCAGAGGCATCAAAGTTATTTGCATCCTCAGCTCTTTCAAGGACAACATCACCGTCTGCTTCATCATCAGGTTGATTCGGTCTCCATGAATCAGTTTGCGTTCTTCTAGCACCAAATCTTGTCTGATTAATGTTTCTTTCCGCCATTGGAACAGGTCCATTTGCGGTCTCGTGCATAGCTCTACCATAGCCACCTCTAGCAGAATCATATTCAAATCTCATCTCATCACGAACTTGACCACCGCTCTGGCCTCTTCCGAATTGTCTTCCTTCTTCAAATCCGGGGTCTAAGTCTATCTCGATCAGTCGATCTTCTAGTTTCGTGCCATTCAAATATTTGACGGCATTAATGGCATCTTCGGTGTTGTAATAAATGACGAAACAAAAGCCGCAGGGTGTGAAGTTGAAACGATCCAATCCCATGATGGTCTTCTCAATCATACCAGCCTTGCTAAATAACTCGTAAATCTGTTCTTCTGTGGTATAAAAGGACAAGTTTCCCACATAGACAGTGGCACTCTTATAAGAGGCCCTAATATCTTCAAGTCCAGCAGCCCCTCTCCGACGAGCCTTCTTGAGAAGGTATGCAGATGGCCTATCAAGACGTGTGGCGGAATGCGTGAAGTCGATCTCATCAAACTCGGCAAGAGACATTGTCAGGTGTTTGGCGTCAGTAGATGGTTTTTTCGAAGTGAAATGTGATATGGAGAACAGGCTCAAAAACAGTACAGAAGGCCTTTTTGTGAGCTCAAATGTTCAAGTTTACCGCAAAGAGGAAATAATTCGCGAAACTCATCCCCGACTGCGTAGCCGCACATTCTTTCCCGGATTTCACCTAATGTGTATATATCCGACCGAGACCAAACCAAACCAAGAACTTCCTTACAGCCGGTGCCGGAGTTAACATTAGTAAAATTCTGTTGGGTGGCAATTCTATACCTTGTACCGATAAACATAGGCAGACAGGGACGCCACTCACATATCCTTGGGGCGACTTCTATATGACTCTATGAACGGTTTAGTAGAGAGTCCAACTAGCTGAATCTACCCCCACCAGGACGGGGAAACGGGTGCCTTTTGGGCTAATCCCATTGCGGAGAACCGCAAAGTAGTCGCTTGCTCACCCGCTCCCCGCGAAAATAGCCCCATCCCGCCCCCGTCTCTCGTTCCGCCTCCTAAAAACCAAAAACTGGGCAAATTTGTACTTTCTTCAGGTCAACACCTCTTTTCCTCCCACCTCCTCCACCGACGTTACCGCCCGTCCATCTCTGTCCGCGAGCTATCACACGCCTTCTGCCGCTTCCCGCCCCGCTTAGTTCAGTCACACAGCCAAGTTATGGGAAATAGCCCGTCTAAAAATGCCAGTCCGAATACCCTCCACTCTGCTCAAGGCTTGAGCGTCTCCAGCGACGAGCCGGAACCAGATGATAGGAAGTTTCCTTCCTATCACTCCCAAAACCATACAATACAGCGCCAAAACAGCACCTCCGCTAGCGCAAAAAAGATACAATACAATAAGACGAAACTTCAGAAGAAGATCGCTCCTCAACTTAGCGGACACACTAAGACTTTTACTTACTTTGATCCAAACGCTAGCCCAGAACACAAATCTTTTGAGCATAACAACGCGGCGGCTCGACTAGACAACTTTGATTTGGACATCTCCTTGCAGATGGCACACGCTTTGAAGATTTCCGACAAGTCCAAGAGCGTTCCTATCGTTGCCGCTGGCGGTCAAACATTCCAGCACTTTGCAGCCATCCCTGTTGGGAATGGCATCGCCCAAACTACGACCTCGACCTCAAATCTTACCGATAAGAACCTGGATGAAATTTCCAGCTCGTTCAGTGATGTATTCACTGTAGGGTCGTCTTCAAGTTCACTGTCTATAACACCCCCCGTGGTGAGTTTACCACCGATCTTGGAAGAAAGTGCCATTAAGAAACCGGCCAAGAAGAGGGGGCTTGATGTTGATTCCGTTATTGATAGATTACTGCAATTGGGCCAACCATCCTCAAACTCTTCATCTCCAGTGTTGCATGGAAGGTACTCACCCAAATCTGAGGAATTCCCTGTAACTCCCCGTGAGATTGCAATCATTTGCTCTAAAGTACGAGAGGTGTTTTTAGAGCAACCGAGTCTTCTCAGATTAGGTGCACCAGTTAAGATAGTGGGAGATATCCACGGCCAATTCAATGATTTATTGCGTATCTTGAAGTTGAGTGGATTGCCTCCTCACTCCAACTACTTGTTCCTTGGTGATTACGTTGACCGTGGTAAGCAGTCATTAGAGACCATTTTGTTACTCTTTTGTTTCAAGATCAAATATCCGGAGAATTTCTTCATGCTCCGTGGAAATCATGAGTCTGCAAACATCACCAAGATCTACGGGTTCTACGATGAATGTAAAAGACGATTGAATTTGAAATGCTGGAAGATGTTTGTTGATGTCTTCAACACTTTACCAATTGCCGCGATCATTTCTGATAAAATCTTTTGTATTCACGGTGGGTTGTCGCCAAATTTGCAATCGATGGATCAGATTGAACACATTCAGAGGCCAACTGACATTCCGGAAGAGGGATTACTTGCAGACTTGTTATGGTCTGATCCCGACTCTTCTGTTTCTGAGTGGTCAGAGAATGATCGTGGTGTTTCTTACTGCTTTGGTAAGAAGGTTGTGGACAGCTTCACCAGGAAGTTCAAATTTGACTTGATTATCAGAGGTCATATGGTTGTTGAAGACGGTTACGAATTCTTTGCAAAGAAAAAGTTGTGCACTGTTTTCAGCGCACCAAATTACTGCGGAGAGTTCAACAATTGGGGTGCAGTTTTAAGCGTGGATCATAATTTGTTGTGCTCGTTTGAGCTCTTGAAACCGAACAAGAAGTTGTAAGGCTTTCTGGATTATACTACATTGTTTATTATTCCCCTTTTCCCTTTTTTTTCACTACCTTTAATCATCTCCAGCCACTTGGTGTGTGTCTTTGTTGAAGGAGAGGCTCTGTCTCTTTTATCTTTTTGTCTTTTCATTTTGGATGCGGATGACGCTGTCAACAGTTACGAACTCTTTATGTCGATTTTATGAGAGAGATGACAATTACTTTCAAGTTTACCTAGCCTACCTTTTAGCCTACCTTTCACTTCCCCATTTTATTTAGTTGATGCTCACTTTGTTATTGTTTTTTTTCCCCATTTTTATTTTTGATTTCGATGAATATACTGGCGAGCCACTACCTAGACCGGTATTAAGACCGCAGCTTTGGCAACGAATACCCAGTTGAGATCTGGAATTTTTTTTTGTATACTCTTGTGTGTAAGAAGACTTGGATGTCACTTAACAGAACCCATGTAGCTGGACAGGCCCTGCGTGGTGCGCATCATACTGGCAACGATGGCCAGCGTTAGTGATTGCCCGCTGGTGAGCCGCCAACTCGGGAGTATGCATGCGGCGGCCACTGCTTACTGTGCAGCTCTTGGCCCCAAAGATCAGCCTGGTAACTTGCATAGCTTTTGTTGTGGCGAAAAGTGGCGCGACCCCAAAGGGATGTCTGCTCCCCGAATTGACGCAATGGCGAAAGACAATCTCTAAAACCCATGCAGAGCTTACGAGATTTCACTTTTCACGCAGAGGTGGTTGGCGGCTTGCCGGGGCAACTTCCGCAAAGGTGGAGTGCTCTTGCGAGACCCGGCGGAGCGCCCGCTCTGTGGCCAGCGGAAAATCACGTGTGTGGCTCAGCCACGCACGTGATTTGGCCTGTACTGGCCGTCTACCTACACCCTCGCTGCTGAATCCTCTGCTGCTTCCTGCCTTGCGGTGGCGGGTCGGGAGGCCACCCCACGCTGGTGTTTATGTCCCAACAACAAAGTTTTCTTTTTCTCTTCTCCGTAGGCGAGGTTATTCCGGTTCCTTGTTCCCAGCCTGCGCGGCACTGCCGACGAGGGTGCGTTCTTTCGCCATTTTGGCGCCTTTTGGCGCATTATTTCTGCGTCCTGCCCGGACGCAGGACGCTCGTCCCGCGAACGCCCGAGGCGATGTGTGCGGCGCGAACCAAACGACTTTTCGCAAGTTTTTCTGTGAGAGTCAGCCTCTGATTTTTTTGAGGGGAGAAAAAGAAGTTGACGGCAGCCCACTATTCGCAACGCAGACCTCTTCACACGGCCATCATTTGTTGTGCCAGTTAGTCGTTGCTGTTACTCCCACTTGCTCTGTATTAGCCGAGCGGCCCACCCTAGGAAGCACCGGCACCAGACCCACGAGGACACAGCCATCGGAAGACATCCAGCGCGAAGACCCCGGCTAACCACCGCCCCTGATACCGCGCCCATTACAGCGAAAGAGAGAAGGAGAAAGAGAAAGGACCCTACCATCCGGACCGGTCAACGTCGCTCAGTACCAATCACAGACGGGTCAACGGACTCAGTACTTGTTCAAGACGTCGTCTGCCATAACCACGTACGGAGCAGGGAGAATGGAAGAGTCTCCATCGATTTGGGACATCTACTCGGCGGCGAAGAAGCTGCTGGCTCTTCAGCCACGTATTGAGAACAGAACCCAGAGAGAGAGTTGCAAAAACATCCAGAACGCTCACAAAAGAAGACTCCAGATACATGATGCCAGTATCAGCATAGATTCACTTAGCCCGGCAAGCGTCGAGTCCAACAAGGTGAGTGTGGGGTCGACAGATACCGTGCTGTCGGCCGCCACATCGACGACATCCACCTCGACGCTAGCCCCACCACAGGCCAAGCAATCCAACCTCACAATGGGACTCAACTCAACGGCCGCACAGGCCAAGGATGGCTCCGCCAGTGATACGGACATAACCTGGGATCTGAACGTGGAGAAGGATAAGCTCACCTTCAGCGTGAACGACAAGACAATTAAGCTCGACAATTTGTCCTTCAAGCCATTTACTCAGAAGGCCGCTTCAACAACCACATCAGTCCAGCCCCAGCAAATCCTCCAACAGTACCATCAGCAGGCGCCTGCTTCGTTGTCTCCTCCTTCAAGACAAGGCTCCTCCCAATCGCAACAATCTCATGTCCAACCACAACAAGTTCTTCAGCAGCAACTGGAACAATTCCATAATCGCTCTCCAGTTACACAGCAACCGATGTTCAGTATGTCTCACTTCAAGCCACAGGTTCATATGGCCCAATCCTTACCAGCACAGCCCCATCTCATCAGCAGACAAACAATATCGAGAACCCCATCCACTGCATCACTGTCAACCTCTGCGTCATCACTCTCAAAGAAGAAGGTTCCATCGGCAACGCCAAACACGGAATGTTTCAACTGTCATACCCAGAAGACCCCTCTCTGGAGACGTGATGCTAATGGAAACACATTGTGCAATGCTTGTGGTTTGTTCCAGAAATTGCACGGTACTATGAGACCTTTGTCTTTGAAAACCGACGTTATCAAGAAGAGAAACTCGAGACGTAATTCTCAAAGTGTCGTCAACCAAACAAAAGACCCAAAGGTTTTGAGCAGTCTGGAAAAGAACCTCACGCTATACAATATTACGCCCTCATCTTCATCAAATTCTCCCTCCTCGACAGTGTCTACACCAGCAAACTCTTCGAGTACTAACTCAGCAAGGTACAAGAATGTTCCAATCCTACCGAAGCCCTCATCATCAATCCCAACAGCAACCGCTCGTAAGAATGTATCCATAACATCGTCAAGAAAAACCTCGGTGGCATCTCCTTATGAGTATCAATTCACGCATTCACCATCGGCATTTGCCACCAATACCCCGTCACCAATTACGATGCCTTCCCCTGTATCACCCTCTGTCTCAGCACAAATTGCAGGAAATGGTTCATTACCAATGAGCTTGAGCTCTACCAATTTGACAAACAGCTTCAATCAAAAGAGGATTCCCCAAGGTTTCCAAAGAAGAGACACAAGCTCAAATTTGATGATGAACAACTCCAGCGTCAATACCAAGACTGGATCTTTTGTGAATCCTAGCATGCTGAGTATCAATGGCGAAGATATGGATGGAGATGTTGGTATGACAAACGATTTGGATTGGTTGAAATTTGATATCTAATATTTGAACGTGTGATGAACAACTACTTTATTGCTAAGGTGAGTCTTCTTTCAGATTGGAATTTTCTGCTTCTTCATGTCTAGGACATGACACTTCGTTTTCTTTTTTTTTTGTTTTATCGGTGACGGACTTTTTTTAGAGATGTGTGTTTCACTACTGTTTATACTTAAAGTGATTCTGTTGTGCTTTTGTCTTCTTTATTTCTTCCCTAATGGTCAATTGGTGGTTTTACTGGAAGACCTCTACTATATTTTCACGCCTTTATTCCTCTATTTTGGTTGATATCAGGATCTTTTTTTAAAACTTATATTCTCTTCTATTTGGTGAATATAAATACCTTTGCACTCCTTTTATTGCAAAACACGCGCACACACACACATATATACAAACATTGGAAAAAGGATTCTAATGGCAAACTTAACTTTTAATACATTCACGACTTTACGGGTTTATATATATATTACAATTGTAGGCAGGTAGGCGAAGATTTTCTCGGTCATTCATACGCTTTAAGCTAGATCAGTTATGAACTATAAAAAGCCCAATATACGTTCTCATGTCACCAGGACACAGAATTTAATAAAATCCAAGTTCAAGGGCTCATAGTGATTACTTGGAGGTGTCAACAACGTAACGACCCAAGATCTTACCCTGTTCCATCAACTCGTAAACCTCTGGCAACTCAGACAAGCCAACAACCTTAATTGGAGACTTGACAGCACCTCTGGTGAAGAACTCGATGGCTTCTCTCGAGTCAGCTCTGTTGCCGACATAAGAGCCTCTGATCTGGATGGATTTGATCACGTGGTTGAACACATCAGAGTGGCAGACAGCGGATGGTGGTAAACCAACGAGAACAACCTTACCACAAGATCTAACAAACTTGGTGGACTGAGAGATGGCAGCGTCGGAGACAGACACGTTGATAACACCGTGTGGACCACCGTTGGTTTTTTCAATGATCTCCTCAACAAGGTCTGGAGAAGTCTTGAAGTCGACAAATTCCTCTGCACCGAGCTCTCTTGCAAGACCTTCCTTTTCACCAGCATCAATACCAATGACTCTGTAGCCCATGGCCTTTGCGTACTGAACAGCGAGAGAACCAAGACCACCGCCGGCACCAGAGATTGCAACCCATTGTCCGGCTTTCAACTCAGCAGTCTTCAAGGCCTTGTAAACGGTGATACCAGCGCACAAGATTGGAGAAACAGCGGCCAAGTCAGTTCCCTGTGGGATCTTAGCAGCCTGAACAGCATCAGCGGTAGCATACTGCTGGAAAGAGCCATCGTGGGTGTACCCAGACAAATCAGCATGTGGACAGTTTGGCTCAAAGGAGTTCTCACAATACTCACAGGACATACAGGAGCCATTCAGCCACTTAATACCAGCATAGTCACCGATCTCAAAATTTTTAACCTGGTCACCCTTCGCAACAACGACACCTGCACCTTCGTGACCACCAACCAATGGCAACTTAGTTGGCAATGGCCAGTCGCCCTTCCATGCGTGCAAATCGGTGTGGCAGACACCGGAGAACTTGACGTTAACCAAGATTTCATTTGGCTTTGGCTTAGGGACTGGGATGTCCTTGTACTCCAACGGGCCGTTGTTCTTGTAGAAAATGATGGCCTTTTGGGTCTCTGGAATAGCTGGGGCAGAGGCGAGGCCCCTAATGAATTGCGGTCTGAAGACGGCCTTTGTTCTAAGCATCTTTCTTGATGAGGGCCTTTGAGTTCAATTGATGAGTAGTTGAAGCATTGGCATTGGTGTGCAAAGGTGGGATCAGCGGATGCCTTATATACAACAGCAGAGGGTGAGAGACCCCACGAGCCCCACGTTGGAAGCTATGGTGGGACCATGAGAGATTTAGAGCATCTCCTCTGGAGTGACAAGCACTGAGCAATTTACGTAATCGTAGAGGGGGGCAAACTCCGACACTTGCTGGCCAATTAAGTTGCTGGATAGGTACTAAAGCGTTGGTGGGCTGTCATTTTGCAGAGTGCGGGGGAGGGACGGCGGTACAATGGACGGTTTTAATTGCGGGGCCCGTAGGCTTAAGTGGAAGGAAAACACGCCCGAGGTTCGTGGATCCGTTTTGATGGTGTAGGCCCTGATATTTCGGCCTGCTCCCAGGCAGTTCATTGATGCTATCCAAGAGGTTCGCCACCACTGCAGACCGTGTTCCCTTACTTAGCAAGAAAGGGGGCACAGCCGTGTGTTTAGCGCGCTGGTCAAAATCCTGGGCAAGTCTAGCTTGAGTGCGGAGCCCTGTCCCTGTCACGGATGTGAGCAAGGCCGTAATCACGCCGGCCACCGTATGTTTTAACGTTGCAAAAGCAGCCAAACACCTCTGGGTGTGGGGCAGAGCCGTTTCTGCGCTTGTTGGGTGCACGGTGATCCCCATCCACAGATCCATGGAGTTCCGGAAAGCCCCACTACAACCCCTCCCACTATTTCACACTTCTACTATCACAGTCCTTCAAGAATAAAGGAAAGGGTGTAACAGTATGATAATAATTCTATTCCTGGTTGATAACCCAGTTGAGGAAGCTGGGAACGTCAGCAGCAACACTTTTGGAGATCATGGAGTTCTGGAGCCATTTCGGAACGTTGCCACCACTGTCGCTGCATGTACACATAGTCCACTCAATGTCATCCTCACCAACAAGTCTGATTCTCTCAATAGAGCAGTAGACACCCCTCACATGGCCTGTAGTTGTGGCTTTATCACTCACTAATTGGATCACATATGCAGAATCGTTTACGTAACCTGGCTCCACAATGATCATAAACTCGTTGAACTCACGGGTCGTGAGTGGAGCTCCGAGCTCGTACTCCGCTCTGATACTCACCCATCTCTTCAGATGGTCCTTATCTTCAATTCCCTCGAACTCTGGGTAGCTTTCCAGCGGCACTTTTTCCCATTTGCTCAACACATGGATATACTCCGTTTCGTATTCGGTGTGTTTGTAAAGATCCTCGACAACATACTTATCACCCTTCCGTTGGGCTCCAAGTAAGTACTGGATCATGCGATCGTATCCAAACTTCTTTGTGCTGTGATGCGACACTCTCGAAAGCCAGAATTCTGAGTTTAGGGTGGTGCTATACGTTGTCACTGACTCCTTGGATCCGTCTTTAAGCTTATAAGTGTACGTCTTGTACTTCTTCCATGAACTCTCTACAGAATCAACAAGCGAATCAGCATCGAGAACAAACTGCTTGGTATCCCTTGGAATGTCTTTGAGCGTTCGCAACTTGGTCGAGAATTCGAACAACATTGAGCAGTGTATATGTTCTCTGGTTTTGATTAGAAAAAGTTGACCACGACCTTCATGGCCAAACCTGTCCTCTGGGTGGTTTTATCCACATTAACGAAGCGCGGCCTACGCAGTGTGGCCTATACCATTCCCGGATCTCCATTTGGAGCCTCGGATTTTCTTTGACTTTTCGCCTTTCGATCTTCGCGAAAAACGCGGAAGAACTTTCGGTACATCCAGACACCATACAGTTCACAGCCATGTGTCTGGGGTTCCATAGAATGTAGAGAATGTGTCAAAGGCGTGATCGATGTATTCTGCCGTATACAAAGCGGATGAATAAAGAGGTGTAGAGTATTGCCTTAATTCCTCTTAATAGCAGTTTGCTATACACGTATCACGACCGTTGCCTTTGGCGAGAAAAGCGCCACAAATATTGACTTGGTGGGTGCTCGACGGTCCTCCGAAGCAAAAAAACGCGACCTGACCCATGACTTCCGGTCGTGGCTTTTGATGAAGGTCCGAAATACCTACTAATACTCGATAATTGGCAGTATATAGAGACTAATGATATCATATGTGGCATTGGAAGGCTGTATATGCCCTTCGACTGAAGTCTAGCCGTCGAAACCGATCACAAAGTCAAGCCCTCTCATCCCTCGGAAGTCGAGGCCCGCTCCCGACAGTCCTGCTACGCCGGCTGGCCTTCTTCCGGGGGGCATCACCATATAAACCTCTGTTGCTGCTCCTCGTTCAACCGTTTTCAATCAGAACTGGTTCTAGCAGAATAGCCGCCCCAGAAATTAACACACCGCAATGTCTGTCGAACAGCGCGCTATCTCTACCATAAAGCTCCTCTCCGTCGACCAGGTCGCCAAGGCCAACTCTGGTCATCCAGGTGCCCCATTGGGCCTTGCTGCCGTGGCTCACTTGATCTGGAAGCAGATGAAGATTAACCCAGCTAACCCATCTTGGATCAACAGAGACAGATTTGTCCTTTCTAACGGTCACTCTGTCGCTCTCTTGTACTCCTTGCTTCACCTTTTCGGTTACCCATTGTCTATTGAGGACTTGAAGGGGTTCAGACAGCTTGGCTCCAAGACTCCAGGTCACCCAGAAGCTGAGACCCCAGGTATCGATGTCACCACTGGTCCATTGGGTCAAGGTATCTCTAATGCTGTTGGTCTCGCCATCGCACAGAAGCAGTTTGCTGCTAGATACAACAAGCCAAACTTCACTTTGTCTGACAACTACACCTATGCCATTCTCGGTGATGGTTGTTTGCAAGAGGGTGTTGCCTCTGAGGCTTGTTCCCTTGCTGGTCACTTGGAATTGAACAACTTGATTGCTTTCTACGATGACAACCACATCACAATCGATGGTAACACCAACGTTTCCTTCACTGAGGACGTCAACAAGAGATTTGAGTCCTATGGCTGGAATGTTCTCTGGGTTAAGGATGGTAACGAAGACTTGGAGGCCATCTCTAATGCTCTTGCAGAAGCTAAGAAGTCTAAGAAGCCAACCTTGATCAGACTCACCACCATCATTGGTTACGGTTCTTTGATGCAGGGTTCTCACTCCGTTCACGGTGCCCCATTGAAGGCTGATGACATCAAGCAGTTGAAGGAGAAATTGGGCTTTAACCCAGATGAGTCATTTGTCGTTCCACAGGAGGTTTATGACTACTATCAAAAGGAGACTATCCAGCCTGGAGCTGAGGCTGAGGCTGAATGGACTGCTCTCTTCGAGAAGTATCTTGCTGCTTACCCAGCTGAGGGTGCTGAACTGCAGAGACGTTTGAAGGGTGAGCTTCCATCATCCTTTGAATCTCTTCTGCCAACTTACACTAAAGATGACAAGGCCATTGCTACCAGAAAGTTATCCGAGATGCTCTTGGACAACATCTTCGACTCTGTTCCAGAACTTCTTGGTGGTTCTGCTGATTTGACTGGCTCTAACTTGACCAGATCTAAGGAAGCTGTCGACTTCCAGCCAGATGATGCCCCAGCTGAGGGTACTTATGCTGGTCGTTACATCAGATACGGTGTTCGTGAGCATGGTATGGGTGCCATCATGAATGGTATTTCTGCCTTTGGTGCTAACTACAAGCCATATGGTGGTACTTTCCTCAACTTCGTCTCCTACGCTGCTGGTGCCGTCAGACTTTCAGCTTTGTCTGGTCATCCAGTCATTTGGGTTGCTACTCACGACTCCATTGGTTTGGGTGAAGATGGTCCAACTCACCAGCCTATTGAGACTTTAGCTCATTTCCGTGCTATTCCAAACTTAAAGGTGTGGAGACCAGCTGATGGTAACGAAGTTTCCGCTGCCTACAAGGTCGCCTTAGAATCTAAGCACACACCCTCAATCATTGCCTTGTCCAGACAGAACTTGCCACAATTGGCCGGATCCTCTATTGAGAAGGCTGCTAAGGGTGGTTATGTCATCCAGGAGGCTCAGAACGCTGAGATCACCATTGTTGCTACCGGTTCTGAGGTTTCTATTGCCTTGGAGGGTGCTGAGGCACTTGCTGCTAAGGGTGTTGCTGCTCGTGTTGTGTCTCTTCCAGACTTCAACACTTTCGACAAGCAGTCTGAGGAGTACAGATTGTCCGTCTTCCCAGATGGTATTCCAATCCTTTCCGTTGAGGTTTTGAGCACCTCTGGATGGGCTAAGTATTCTCACGAGCAGTTCGGTATTGACAGATTCGGTGCTTCTGGTAAGGCTGCTGACATTTACAAGTTCTTCGAGTTCACAGCTGATGGTGTTGCATCTAGAGCCATCAAGACCATTGAGTTCCACAAGGGCTCCAAGATTATCTCTCCATTGAAGAAGGCCTTCTACTCTGTTCACTAAACGTTTATTTGTGGTAAGAGTTTTAAATTAAATGTTATGATGTTTTATAAGTATGTCAAGATGATAGTATGTATGTAATTATCAAGTTCGCGCCCTGTTTTAGAAATGATGAAATGAGAACCTCACGAAGTAACTGCCACCGCACAATGCGCTTTTACTGCTGATTGCCCATCATCAAACATGTCTGATAAGAAGATTTCCGTTGCATTCGTCTGCTTGGGTAATATTTGCCGTTCTCCAATGGCGGAGGCCGTATTCAAGCACATAGTATCCCAGCGCGGTCTTAGTGAGTGTTTCGGGGCCATAGATTCCTTTGGCACTTCTGGGTTCCACGTTGGCGATAGCCCAGATTCAAGATCCGCTTCAACATGTCGTAAGCATGGCGTGCCTGTCAGTCATCGGGCTCAAAGATTGAAGGAAAGACATTTTAATGAATTTGATTTCTTGATTGGAATGGATGACTCAAATTTGTACAACATGGAGCGCATCAGGCCGAAGAATTCAAGAGCAAGAGTTGTCATGTTTGGAGAATATAACACTGATAAGAAATTCAATTCAATTGTGGATGATCCATACTATGGTGGCAGTGATGGGTTTGAGTACAACTTTGAACAGATCACCTACTTCTCCGAGCAGTTCCTGAAGAAGGAATTGGGTGTATAGACTATAGATGAACTATAAACGATCAAATGTTATCTACTATTGGTATGAATACAATAGACAGCAGTCTCTTTATCTTGATGGTCTCCCACAATAATATATAAACAGATCAATCCTTCAAAAGGAAGAAATGAGTTCCACCGCATCAGGATTGAAGTCATCCTTACGACGAGGAAGCCAAACACCCTCATTGTCAAAATACTTCCAAGCTATTGCCTTTTCTGGATTTGAAATTTGATCTCCAATAAGACTTGGCGGTTGAATTTCCTCTACTTTGGTGTACCATTTTTGCGATTTGGTATCAAACTCCCAGCCTTTCTTAACAAGTTCACGAGCACTGAGTATTTGAATGTATTCACCCTGGTTGTAATAAAAATTGAAAAACAACGTACTGATATCCAACTTAGATACAGTGGATGAATATGACAATTCTGGTACTGGCTCCTGTGGATAGAACACTGAACTAGGGTGTGGGTTTTGAGGATGATATGAGCGTGGTCTGTCCGAATCGAGTGAATCTGGACAGTTGAGCAATGACGTCTCAAGAATCTTGGATATTTGTTCAAACGGCTCCGGGTGTGCCAATCGCTCCGAGATGGCCCTGAACGCTGGGAAGAGGTCTTCCAGAGATTCTAGAGTCGGTTCTCTGCGTGAGGAGGCGTGGAGAGGAGCTGTGTTGATCGGTGTGGCGGTGAGTGACTCCATTACAGAACCAGGGGCAATCGCGGCAGAGGCGGCCGACGAGAGCAGTTCAGCAGGTGAGTTCACAACGTCCGAGTCTGCGGAGGTTCTCGCAGCCGACAACAGCGGCGTAGAGGCTGTTGACAGCGTAGGGTTGAGGGTTGAGTGGTTGAGTGTGGCTGGGAGAGTCTTTGGCGTGTTGGCTGCGGAGTTGACGTTTGCGATAGCGGCGCTCGCGACTGAGGCGTACTTAAGCTCAGTCTTGGGCACGACGGCGGGCTTCAAGTTGGCAGCCACGGGTGTCGTCGCAGTTGGAGTCTGTGCAGATACCGGTGCCGTGACGTGTGTATGCAGTGGGGGCAGCTGTTTCGATGGGGTGGGGAGTGCTGGCTGTGGAGTTGCGAGCGGAGCTGGTGCTGGCTCTGGACTCTGGGTAGCGAGACTGGCGAGTGAGCCCTTCTCAGGCCCAGCGTCCTCGTTATCCTCAATGTGTGGAAACTCACCGACAGCACCAAATGCCTCCTCGATCTCATCAAGGCCGAGTTCGTCGTAGATTCCCTCATCCTCCGCAAAGTCGGCATCTTCATTGGAATCAACGTAATAGCTAATGTCTTCACGGATGGCATTCACGGAGTCGCAATCCAATGCATCGTTCTCTACCATTCGCAGAATCTGTTCAAGCTTCTCCTGATGCCAGTTGTTTCGCTCGATCTTTTCCTGTAGCTCATCAACCTCGGATTGTTTGCTGCTGTCCAGTTTTCTTCCCTTCTTTCCTGAACTTTGAATTTGATCTACTGCTGCCTCATACTTCTCATTCTGTCTCTCGAGCTCATCAAGCATCGACTGCAGAAATTCAAAAAGGTCGTTCTTCTCCTTCTGCTTTGGATCAACTCTCTCCATACTTAATCCTTCTTTTGAGAAGGCCTTGGTCTTGGTGCTTCTCTCCACTTCCTTGAATCTCTCCATGGCATTCTCGATGAGTCGTCTGTTTTCCAGCAACGGCTTCTTGTCTTTGACGTCATTTCCACTGGCCCAGTTCTTTATCTGGTCTCTCTGTCTCTGAAGTTTCTTAATCTCCTTCTTAAGATCAGACTCAATCTTCTCCTTCTGCGGTTGAGATTCACACATCTGTAGCTTATCATAAAGCTGGTCAAACACTTCGAGCCCCTCTTTCACCTTCTTGAAGACCTTGTCAATCTCCTGTTGCAGCTTTCTCGCCGACATTGTGTTTATACTATCGTCTCAGGCTTCTTGTTATTCCACGTGCGTCTTGGTTAGATGATGTACCTTGCAGGAATCGTTGGTGGTTCCAGCTGTGACAGAGATGTGTTCGCGTGCGTGACAATATACGAGAGTGCTCCAATAGGTACTTGCCCAATTTCTCTCTTACAAAACCCGCTATCCCTGTAGTGTAGGCACCTGCTCTAGAGTCAGCCTTCCGTTGGGGTACCAAATAAAAGAAAGCAGAGTCGGTGCTCCTCCAAACAGTTTGCCAACCTCCGATTATTTCGCGAAAAAGGCTTCGGATTTCCGGTCAAATATCACGTGATGTAGCCGAGCTCTTCTGCCACATGTCTACGGGTGAATAAGCTGAGTCACCGTCGCCGGGCCGGTGAAGGAGCCGGTGACGGGACACATCACCGCGCACCAAGATGCAAAAAAGCGAAGAAATCCACATCAGGCTGCCCATCTTCTCCATTTTTCTTTTCTGTAGTGAACTCGCCTCGCATATAACACAGCCAGAATGTCTGATTTGCAACACTGGGTAGATATCCTGAGCAGTCCGACACTCTCGGTGCTCCCTCATGACTTCATTCGCCCAACCAACAACAAAGTGGTGGAGGCTACCTCCAGTTTTGATGTTCCAGAAGTGACCAAGCTCGGCACCATCACAAGTCAGGTCGCTGGCTCCTCTGACTTCACCGTGGGCCTTGCTGTCTTTGGTACGTTGATCTACAGACTTACTGGTGACGATGACATTGTCATCTCGACAGATTCCCCAAACGGCGGTAAAGAGTTTGTGACTAGGTTCGTCATTGACCCAAAACTCTCTTTCGTTCAGCTTGTTAAGCAAGTCACAAACCTCTACAACAGCAACGTGAACAGAGCAGTCGATTACGACGAACTCTCAGCCGCTATCCGGGAGGCTAGTGGTCAAGAGACCAAACCTCATCTCTTTAGACTTAGTTTCCAGTACGGTAACAGCCACCAAATGTTGTCTGAGTATGGATCCGTCAGAGATCTTTCCATCTTTGTCAATGGGGGATCTTATGACGTTTACTACAACGCTCTTCTCTACAGACAGGATCGTATTTCAATCCTCGGTGAGCAGTTCAAACAATTCTTTGATGCTATCATTGAGAACCCATCCGTGGAGATTACCAAGGTGAGTCTTATCACCAAGTCTCAGAAGGCCGTTCTTCCAGACCCAACATCAAACCTTGATTGGTCAGGTTACAGAGGCTCCATCCAGGATATTTTCCAGGAGAATGCTTCCAAGTTCCCTGAACGTATCTTAGCAGTTGAAACCCCATCTTTCCTACACCCAGAGGAAAAGCCAAGAGAATTCACTTACAAGCAGATCAATGAGACATCCAACATTGTTGGTAACTACCTTGTTCAAAATGGCATCGAAAGAGGTGATGTAGTTATGATCTACTCCTCCAGATCTGTTGACTTACTCGTCTCTGTTCTTGGTGTGTTGAAAGCTGGTGCCACGTTCTCTGTCATTGACCCGGCTTATCCACCAGCTCGTCAGAACGTTTACTTGCACGTTGCTAAGCCAAGAGGTTTGATTGTCATTAAGAAAGCCGGCGTTTTGGATCAGCTTGTTGTCGACTACATCAATAACGAACTTGAAGTTGTCGCCAAGGTACCGAGTATTGAGATTCAGGATAATGGTTCCATTCTTGGTGGTGCTTTGGAGTCTGAGGATGTCTTCAAGGGTATTCCATCCACACCAACTGGTGTTCTGGTCGGTCCAGATTCTAATCCAACTTTATCCTTCACCTCTGGATCCGAAGGTCTTCCAAAGGGTGTCCTTGGTAGACACTTCTCTCTTGCTTACTACTTTGACTGGATGGCTAAGACCTTTAACTTGAGTGAGAAAGACAGATTCACAATGCTTTCTGGTATTGCTCACGACCCAATTCAAAGAGATATGTTCACACCAATCTTTCTTGGTGCTCAGTTACTTGTTCCAAGTGCTGATGATATTGGTACCCCAGGTAAGTTGGCCGAATGGATGGCAAAGTATGGGGCCACTGTGACTCACTTGACCCCAGCCATGGGACAACTACTCTCTGCCCAAGCTACTGCTGAATTCCCACAATTACACCATGCCTTTTTCGTTGGTGATATCCTTACAAAGAGAGATTGTTTGAGGCTGCAGACATTAGCTAAGAACGTCAATATTGTCAACATGTATGGTACTACAGAAACACAGAGAGCGGTCTCCTACTTTGAAGTTCTTTCTAGAGCCAAAGACTCAACCTTCCTTGAATCTCAAAAGGATGTCATACCAGCTGGTACAGGTATGCTCAACGTTCAACTTCTCGTTGTTAACAGAAACGATAGATCCCAAACCTGTGGTGTTGGTGAAGTTGGCGAGATTTATGTTCGTGCTGGTGGTTTGTCTGAAGGTTACCGTGGTTTGCCAGACCTGAATAAAGAGAAATTTGTTGAGAACTGGTACACCGACAACGAACGTTGGGTTGATCTTGACAAGAGATTGGACAAGGGTGAGCCATGGAGACAATTCTGGAAAGGACCAAGGGACAGATTATACAGAACCGGTGATTTGGGTCGCTACTTGCCAGATGGTAATACTGAGTGTTGTGGTAGAGCTGATGATCAGGTTAAAATTCGTGGTTTCCGTATTGAGCTTGGCGAGATTGACACCAACATATCTCAGCATCCATTAGTCCGGGAGAACATTACTTTGGTGCGTAAGGATCACAATGATGAGCCAACATTAATTTCCTACATTGTTCCAAAGAATGACGTCTCAGATCTTGAGAACTTCAAGTCACCAACTGATGGGCTTCAAGACAAAGATGACCAAGTCGTCTACGGTTTGGTCGGTTACCGTCACTTGATCAAAGATATCAAGGCCTTCTTGAAGAAGAGGTTGGCATCTTACGCTATTCCAACCATTATTGTTCCATTCCACAAGCTCCCACTTAACCCTAATGGTAAGGTTGATAAGCCAAAGTTGCCATTCCCAACTCCTGCTCAGCTTGAGACTGTTGCTAAGCATTCTGCTACAGATCAGGATGATTCTCAGTTCACTGAGACTGAATCTAAGGTTCGTGATCTTTGGTTGTCTGTTTTACCGCAACGTCCATCTTCTATCTCCCCAGATGACTCGTTCTTTGACTTGGGAGGTCATTCTATCTTAGCTACAAGAATGATCTTCGAGTTAAGAAAAGAACTCGTTATCGACTTGCCGCTCGGAACCATTTTCAAGGCACCGACTATTAAGGCTTTTGCCAAGGAGATTGAGCTTGCTCAGGCTGGTGAAGATGCTCCTGCTGAGGCTGTTGAGGAAGTCAAGGTTGCAGACTACTACAAGGATGCTCAGGAGCTTTCTGAGAGCATGCTGAAGCAGTCTTACCAGTCAAAGTCGGTGCTGTCTAAGACTGACAATATCAACATCTTCGTTACTGGAGCTACTGGCTTCTTGGGTTCTTTCATTATCGCTAACTTGTTGAACCGTGACGCTAAAATTAAGGTTTTCGCTCATGTCCGTGCTTCTGACAAGGAGTCTGGTGCTAAGAGACTTCAGAAAGCTGCTTGGACTTACGGTGTTTACAACAAGAAATTCGATGATCTGGAGGTTGTTTTGGGTGACTTGTCTAAAGAGCAATTTGGTCTTTCTGATGATGCCTGGAGTAATTTGACTGAGAAAATCGATGTCATTATTCACAACGGTGCTCTTGTGCACTGGGTCTACCCATATGAGAAGCTTCGTGATGCTAACGTTATCGGTACTGTCAATGTTTTGAATATGGCTGCTTCTGGTAAACCAAAGTATTTCTCCTTTGTATCGTCGACTTCTACTTTGGATACCGAGCACTTTGTCGAGCTGGCAGACAAGCTCGTTGGAGAGGGCAAGAGGGGTATCCCGGAGGCTGATGATTTGATGGGCTCTTCTTACGGCCTAAGTGGTGGCTATGGTCAGTCCAAGTGGGCTGCTGAATACATTATTAGACGTGCTGGTGAGCGTGGTTTGAAGGGTGCTATTGTCAGACCTGGTTACGTCACTGGTGAGACCAAGACAGGTTCTTCTAACACTGATGACTTCTTGCTCCGTATGCTTAGAGGTTGTGCCGAACTTGGTGTCTACCCAAATATTAACAACACCATTAACATGGTTCCAGTTGATCACGTTGCCGCTGTTGTTACTGCGTCTGCTTTGCATCCTCCAAAGGAAGATGAACTTGCCGTTGTCCAGGTCACTGGTCACCCTCGTATCACTTTCATTGAGTTCGTTGGTGCACTGACCAAGTACGGATACGACTTGCAAAAGGCTGACTACATCACATGGAAGAAGGCTTTGGAGAGATATGTTGTTGAAGAGACACATGAAAGTGCACTTTATCCATTGCTGCACTTTGTCTTGGATGACCTTCCTACTGATACCAAGGCTCCAGAATTGGATGATGCGAATGCTCGTACATCTTTGAAGAAGGATGCCGAGTGGACTGGAATTGATGCTTCTGCTGGTAGAGGTATTGATGGGGAGCAAATGGCTATCTACATCGCCTACTTGATCAAGATTGGCTTTTTACCAACTCCAACTAAAGATGGATTGGCTCTTCCAGAAATTGAATTGTCTGAAGAACAGTTCAAATTGATTACTTCTGGTGCTGGTGCTCGTGGTAGCTCCAATTGAGGTTGATGACATGATTTTGATTTGATAGACCGGTTTAATTCAGTAAAATGCACATATGATAATCTCAGAAGTATTAGTTCAAAGTTCAATCTAAAAGTGGCACCTTGAATGATCGAAGATCTTTTTTCTACGATGTGAGTACCTTTAAAATATCTATTCGTCCCTTAACCGTCCCAGGTCATCACTTAGTTCATAAACAGGAACTGCAAGTCATCCGGTGTGAGTCTGTTGATTGCAGCATCATCATGGTTGATAGTCGCATGAATCATATTGGCCTTCTTATCTTGAAGTTCAATGATTCTGGATTCAATACTATCCTCAATACAGAATCTTGTAATCTTAACTGGTCTGTATTGGCCAATTCTGTGGACTCTATCACCGGATTGCCATTCCACAGATGGGTTCCACCATGGATCCATCAAGAACACTTGAGAAGCTTCACACAAGTTCAGCGCAACACCACCTGCTTTCAATGAAACAAGGAATACTTCGACACTAGTGTTCTCCATGAAATAACGAATTGTGTTATCTCTCTGGATCGGGGACATGGAGCCTTGCAGCTTGACAGTTTGGAAACCCGCTCTTTTCAACCTCCACTCCACAAGATCAAGCATAGATGTGAACTGAGAGAACACAATAGATTTGATGGTTTGCTTGTCGCTTCTTAATTTGTACAACTCTTCAACAAGAGCCTCAATTTTTGTAGACGATCTCCATTCGCCACCCATCTTTATTCTGTTAATAATTGACCCCTTCTTGAAATTATCGTCATTAACTTCGATGGCAGGAGCCGTGAGATCAATACTGAGAGCGATATGACAGACTGGACATTCAAGCTTGTCTTCATTGCCACCGAAACTTTCAATGTATTCCTTGATACACATACGGCAGAACTTGTGATGGCATTTGGACTCAATCGGCTCTTCAGCTTCATCGTCACAAAGTTGGCATACAATGACACCGCTCAGTCCTTGTGTTCCTAGGTCACCATTGTTGTGGACTCGTCTCAACACGAGATCTGGATGATCAGCCAATTGTCTCATTCTGGTAATTAAAGTGAAGATATTAGCGTAGTTATTCAAGACAACTCCCTCAGCAACATATTCATTGAATTTTCTTTTCGAATCAGAATACAGACTCTGGTAGAGATCTTTTTCCTCTTCATTGAAGAAATCTTTTCTGATCTCCTCGACTCTTGGTGGCAGACCCAAATCATCAGCTCTTTCAACTTTAGTTCTTCTCAACATGATGTTTTTCAAGAGCGACTGAATATTCCCAAAAGAAGTCAATCCATCCCCTTCAATCCCGTACTTTTGGATATTTTTGAGCATGAAGTGGTTAAAGAAGTTTGTATGTTGCATTGGGACATGTCCACAATAATCACAATGTCTCCAGTCGCTGAAAGCCCAATTATGAGAACGACAATCACATTTAGTACAAAAATAATGGCCGAAGGGTTCGATATTCAGGAATTTGATCAAAGAGTACATCTCACCAATACGATTTTGTAACGGCGTACCAGACAAGCACCATCTTTTCTTAGTATTCAGCAAGTTGGCAGCCTTAGCAGTATTACTTTGACGGTCTTTGATGTTATGAGCTTCATCCAAGATTGCTCTGTAGAATTCAATCTGATGGAGCGCGGACTTCTCCTTAATTGTGGCACCCTTTCTCTTAAATCCATATTGTTGCTTTCTATAAACACTTTCAAGTACTGCATAAGTTGTCAGTATGACATCATTCTCTGCGAGCTCTTCAACGTCCCCAGATCTGTTAGCACCATGGAAAACTGCAACCTTTACAGAGTCACCTGCATGTTGAGCGATTTCATTCTTCCATTGCATTAAAGCCACTGTTGGTGCCACGACAAGATTTGGTCTCTTGCTTCTGTCATGCAAAAAGAGCGCAATCGTTTGAATTGTCTTACCCATACCCATTTCATCAGCCAGGATGCCACCGTTATAAATACTTGCCTCTTGTTTAGTTAGCCAATTGAGACCTTCTAGTTGGAACGGAAGCAGGTTTATCTTCATGCCATCTGGTTGTGCCGCCTTTGCTACCGGGATAGGTTTAGCACTATCCAGATTTGAGAAGACATCCTTGAGATCTGGATGCATTTCATAAAGTTTTTCGGTCATACGTTGATGGTAGGGGATTTTCGGTTTCTTTGGCTTCTTTGCACGGGGCTTGCGTGTGGTCTTTCGCTTCTTTGTGGTCTCGGTTTGACCGATTGGGATATCAGAGTCCTCATCTTTCACCTCCTCGGCTTCCAGATCAGCCCGAAGCTCCTCCGCCTCATTTTCAAGATCAGAGAGGTAGACTGGATCGTCTGGAGTCCCTGATCTTCTTCCGTTCGAGCGCCTGGTCGTGGAAGAAATGATCACAATCTCATCGTCTTGAGAGTCATCAATTTCTCCTCCTTCAAAGTCCTTATCATCTTCGAGATTGTACACATCGTAGTCGTCGTCAAACATTTTCATCTTCCTCTCGGTATCCCTTGCAGCTGATCTTTTTGGTCTTCTAGTAGTAACCTCCTGCTTCGGCTCGTCTACATCGCTGTCTGATTCCACATAGCTCACGTTCTTCCTGCTGCGGGAAGATCTCGACGATGATGATGACGCCCCAGCACCGGCGCCTCTTCCGGTCCTTTTCTTCTTCGGCAGATCCGCATCTCCCTTGATGAAGCCACCAGCGAGTGGAGTATCACTCTCTGTGTCAGACTCGGACATCTCTGGACCTTGCTGTGGAAGTCTTCCTTCTTGCAGCCCATCTGAGTGGCAAATCGGAGTAGTAAAAAGTAAATAGAGAGATAGAGACGATGGGGTAGCGCTACGCGAAAAAATGGCACAGTGATTTCGCCACATTTCGCCAATTGGGCGCTAGAAAATCTCCGTATCTGGAGAAACTTTCGCCGTTCCTGCGCAATTGGCACAACGGCGTAGAGACACACCAGACCAACGCCTAATAAGCCGTGAGAAATGATTGGCCTATTGTAAATAGGGTCTGCAGGGAAAGTAACAGGCCAGGACACCGACAGGATCCCTTGGTTAGACTGCAGCTCTCATGGGAGCTGCCCATAGATCTTGTGCTCCTGCGCGCGGAGTTCGGCCAGTGTTGCCTAAAACGGGGCCTCTGCAGGCGAGCTTGCTGGAGAGCTTAACCCCTTGTAAAAGGGACTAAACCCGATAACATTTGCGGTTCGTGCAACACATAGTATTACCAACCGCCAAACACCCTCCTATATACACCCCCCTCCCACATAGCTGGCACAGAGCGACGAGCAAGCGAGCGTTCAATGCGTCATATCGGAAAAATCAGTGGACTGTTTTTCACGCCATCACCCACACGCTGTCGTTAAGCTGAATCCGCGTACTGCCAGATGGAGATGGAGCTCCCCATGGCGGAGAGCCGGCTCATGATGGAGCCATCGCCCGAGAGCGAGAAGCCCAAGAAGAGGCAGCGTATGTCTGTCGTGTGCCTCAATTGCAAGGCCCGGAAGATCAAGTGTGACAAGAAACGTCCGAGTTGTACGAACTGCATCAAGTGTAATGTGGGGCATCTCTGTGAGTATGAGCCGCCGCATTGGGTGAGCAGAGTGACAACCTCGTCGGGGCAGCCCATCGTGGCATTGAAGGAGGCAGAGGCCCGTGCAAGACAGCTCTCGGCACAGGCCAGTACCAATGTGTTGCCGGCAACGGGGCCAGTCATAGCGACGGTTGGTGTTGGTGGTATCAATGCCGTACATGACGAGATCAAGAGGCTCCGTGCCCAATTACAAACGCTTGAGGAGTCTGTTGGTGTCGGCTTTGGTCCCGCACAGTCGTTGACACCGCTATCACTCAGTGTGCAGGACGAGGACAACCATGACGTGGTGGACTTCTATGCTCTATACAACTCGTTGATTGTCAAGCGTTCGGGGATGGAGGAGTACAAACCACTGTCGTCGCTGGCGCACTACAAGAAGGATCAGTACTTTATGATCATGGTGGGGTACTTCAACCTGTGTGGGACACTTTACAAAGGAAGGTTTGGTGATTTGAAACGCAGAGCAGGAAACAAGAAGACACGTCTCGATGCCTCATTGACAGAGTTCCTCTACCTTCTCGGCGAACGAGATTCACCGGAAGTGGTTGAAGTGGTGTCAATGTTCATCAAGGAAAGATTACCCAAGAATCAGATCAAGAACAACCATTTCCCCAATATGGGTGAGCAAAAGGATTCAGACATCCAGCAAAGCATCAAAAGTACTGTTGAGGCATACCTCCCGCCCAAAGGAATCTTGAGAATCTACATGGCCAGGTTCTTCAAGTACATCTATCCTTACTTCCCGTTTGTAGATCAGTCTTTCTTTGAGGAGAGGTTGTTCAACAACATTCTAATCAGCAGGGATGAAGAGTCTCCCATTACAGTTACAATCGAGGAGAAATTTGATTTTGTTCTTTTGGCAACATTCCTTGTCATAATTAGACTCACATACATTGCTCTTCCCCCTGCTTCGGCTCTTCCTGGTAATGAAAAGATCATCTTGAACTTCCCAATCAGTACTCAATGTATCGCCACAAGTTTGGCTGCCCTCTCCCTATTCAAGATGATGAGAAAGACTAAATTGACTATTGTTCAAGCGCTGCTCTACCTCCGTGTTTATTTCAACTGTGCTCCAGAAGATGGTGATGGAGCTGAGCTCACTCAATCCCAGATCCTCTTCAGCTCCATTGTCCAATCAGCTTATACCATCGGCCTCAATAGGGATGCTTCACGACACACACAGATGAACTTTGATAAAGATTACGCTAATTTATGGAGAAGATTGTGGCTTGGTATTCTCGAGATTGACAAGTTCACATCCACAATTGCTGGCCATATCCCAATAATTCAAAATTTGAACTCTTATGAAATGAGATTCCCAGAGCTCGATGAAAGCAGTAGCAAAATGGCTATTGCAATGAACGATGAATACAAACGTTCTCAAAGGGTCTTGAAACTCTACTTTGACTTGTCTAATATGGTGAATAATTTGGTAAACTCTCCAAAGGTCAATGCCTTACAAGAAGTTTTGAGACAAATGAATGTCTACGTCAATATCAACTATTCCATTGATGAAATGAAAAAAATTGCAGATGCCTCCGAAGATGAAGCAGAAACTGTCAGCTTTGTAAACTCTAAACGCTTGATGCACAACTTCCAAACTAAAGCATTAACGTTGGCTGTTTATCATGCAATTTGTATTCATTATGAATCTACGACTTATCAAAACCTTACCAAACTCAAAGAATACCAAAGCCTTCTTTTGAATGTCACTATTGAGCTTTCTAATTTGCTCTATCGTTTCCTTGTAAAGGGCTTCAACGAATATGTCGATGAGAGTCACACATTCATCATAAGCAGATACAGTGAAAATATGCTGCAACGTGTGATCAACTCGTTAATTTCCCTCACGACACGCCTTTATCATACATTGGATCTTCTTTATCGTGGAATTGGGTCGCAGTCTATCCTGGAATCCGTTAAGGAGACTGTTGAGCTGACATTCCGAACAGCTTCTGGTATGAACGTATTGATGCAGAATACCTTGGGAACGAAATATTATCAAGCCTTTAAAACTTCGTTGAAATTCAAGTTCATGCTTCGAAGTCTGAGGAAAGACGGGTATAAATGTATACGTGAAACTATGCAATTCTTGAATCAGAAGTTCCCAGATGACCCAGTTGCTCGTTTATCACTTCTTCAGAGGCTTGATTTGAAGATCAGTCCACAGACGGTTTTACAAGAACTGGACAACATGAATTCATTTGTTAATTGTTCCGTGTCTGATATTCAACAATGGAAAGGTACGGTTCTCAATGCTATTATTTTAAATGATCAAGTGCTCTCTTCTGATTCCCTAATCTGGGAACCAAGTTTTAAGACTCTACCAGTCAGTGAACCAAGGGGAAGTGTCAGCGGTGTTGTTGATCAATCCGATGTGCTGGCAGGAGTTTCTGTTGGCGATATCAGTCCAATTGGTGGTTCTCCTGTGGTTTTGGATGATATCTTGAGCATCAATAACCCAGCATTTGGAGACTATGATGATTTATTATTAAAGGAGCATGGTGTCCAAAACAATGATTGGTTGTTCAGGCTTTAATATGTATATGCTGTTATGTTACGAAATGTCACTCATGCTTTAGATTTAAAATCGTCAAGTAGTCATAATCTGAAGAAAATTAAAGAATATATACTAAAAACAACATTTAATAAGAGTGGGGTGAAACCATAATAAATCAATCATAAAAACTCAAATAAAAACATCAAAACCCTGGCTCGTCATCCAAAATGAGGTGGGAGCTTACAAAATCATAATCCCACATCAAAGAACTTGGCAACTCATCACCATTCTCATTGAAGAACTTATTGTCATCAGTCAGTTTGACGGACTTGAAGGGTTTAACATCCTTACCCAATGCCTCATCAGCAGCACGCTTCTTCGCCTCAGAAGAGTCGTCTGGAGGTGGGGTAGGAATGATAGCGCTGTGAGCCTTTGCGTCATCAGCTACTGCTTCATCATCATCCAGTGAAAGTCTCTCAATCTCGGGGACACTTTTGAAAGCAGAGATGATCGCCTCCTTCGATACTCTTGGACCCCACTTAGAAATTTCAGTCTTTGAGTTTGGAGACAATTTTGGAGATGACAGATATATAGTGGTCGACAAGGCGCCGTTACCATTCTTGGAAGCGGACACTGGAGTCTTTGCGCCAGTAAACGTCAACGGAGTCTGAAGAATGGCGGATGGAGTCAAAGTTGCCTTCGGGAATGGAGAATTCTTAGCTTCTGATGAAAATCTTGGTTTTGAATTAACAATCTTTGCTTCTTCATCATTCAACTCAAGCACGTTCGCAAGACTTGCAGCAAATAGATCAACAGGACTTGAAAAGAAAAGCGCGTTTCTCTTGGCTTTGAGTTCCTCAAACTGCCTGCATGCGGTCTCATCCTTCACAAAGATATCATGTTCTTTCTTTGATAATTGAGCTTCAAGGGCACTCACACCAGAGTCAGTTGAAGGTATACCAGATGACGCGGGTGTTGGTGCAGATTTGGGAACCACGGTTGGAGTTGTGGCACCTGGCGTTTTCTTAGGAACAGTAGGCTTTGACTTTCTTCTCGGTGGTGCCTTCTTTGATGCAGCAGCCGAGCCTGTAGATGCAGGGGTGAGAACCTGGGATGGAGCTGGTTGAACCTTCTGTTGACGAGCCTTCTGAGCAGCAGTAGATTGGATATGGTTCTGTGCTTGTGCCTGTGCCTGTGCCTGTGTCATGTTGTTATTGTAAGCAGGCACTGGTTGTGCGGATGGATTAGTCTGGTGACCAGGCTTGTACAGACCCATGTTACCCAGCTGCAGAGAACTGTTGAAGTTGGAATTTTGCGTAAAGCCGTTATTAGGCAAAGCAGGAGACGCATTGAATCTTCCGGCATTTGCAAGTTCTGGTGTGTTAATTCTGGAGTTCAGCAAAGACATATCGACGTTGTTGAAGTTATCAATTCCGCTCATATCAGTTGCAGCAGCAGCTTGCACAGCACCGGGCTGGTAGTTCAACTGCTGTTGTTGACGCTGTTGCTGCTGCTGTTGCTGTTGTTGATGTTGTTGATGTTGTTGCTGTTGCTGCTGTTGTTGCTGAAGAAGAAGCTGTTGCGGAGTAACTTGGCTAGTCATCTGTTGTTGTTTTCTCTGTAGCAGCTGTTGTGGAGTAATCTGCGGGTTGATTCCTCCTATCTTGTCGGCATTGTTTCCAGCATTGTTGTTCCATTGCGCTCCACCAGTAACTTGGTTCTGTAGAGGGCGCATTGGTATTGAGGGCTGTTGCGGCTGTTGCGGCTGTTGCTGCTGTTGCTGCTGTTGTTGATGCTGCTGTTGCTGTTGAATCTCCATTGTCTTACGTCTCATCTGTTCCTTGATGTACTCAACATACTTCTGAGATTGTTGTCTGACTTTATCCAATAACTCTGGTGTGGCATAATATTCATTCCTCTTCAGACCTTCCAAAACCTCCTTCACCATAAATCTCATATGTAAAAGCTTCTTTGTACCCTCAACACTCTTAGTTAGTGTATAGAATGTAGGAACCAGCTGTTCGATTACGCCATATAGAGGTAAAAAGATAGTCTGTGCCTTGTTCATAACAATCTTCTTTTGTTGGTCTGTTAACTGATCTGTCATATTAGTCAAAGTCACTGGAACAGTGGAAACCTCAGCCAAAATTATCTTCAACTCGTTACGATCCTGCTCAGTAGGTGTCATCTGAAGCCTTAAAGCAATATCAGCAGGCGTATTTCCTTGCTTCTTTTGCTGAGCCTGCGCCTGAGCTTGCGCCTGAGCCTGCATCTGTTGTAACTGTTTCTGCTGTTGGAGACGTTGCTGGTTCTGTTCCTGTTGAGCCAGCTTTTGTGCCTGGGCTTGTGCTTGCGCATGTTGGTTTTGGGCAGCTTGAACTTGTTGAAGTTTCTGCTGCTGTTGCTGAATCAAAGCTTGTCTTCTGTTGGCCTGCTCCATCTGAGTCATCGCAACATTACTACCACCAACAGCATTCGCAGGATTCCAGTTTTGTTGATTTGACTTCATCTGATTCATTTGGGCATTGACATTTTGTTGAGCAGCACCCTGAGCCATGATATTATTTTCCTGTGTTTTCTTCAACACATCCAATCTTTGTTGATGGTGACGAAGGATGAAACGTCTCACAAATGTCTCTGTCTGTGCCTCCGTCAATGTTTGCGGAGCTTGGTTCTCCTGTTGCATCTTTGACAAGAACTTGAACGCTTGTTGTCGCAATGTCTGATGTTCTTGAGGAGTCATGCTTGACATCAGGGCTGACAAGGTCGGCTGATTCATCGGGGCCTTCTGAGCAGTCTGTTGAATATTACCCTGTTGAAGCTGAGATTGCTGATTCTGCTGGAGCTGTCTAGCCCTAATATCTTGCTGGTGTCTGTTTAACTGCGCATTCAGATCATTAGTGACTCCACCGTTGTTCGTTGAGGCGGACGTGGTATCCATCTGAGCTGCCTGGTTAGCCTGCTGCCTCAACTGTCTCAGCTGAAGCTGCTGCTTCTGGACCATTTGCAAATGTGAGTTATATGCATTCTTAATGATACTCATGTCGTCGATCGCCAACTGGTTTGCTTGAATTAATGCAAATATCTGCTGCCATGTGTTGACATGCGGAGGAAGACCCGGAATTCTTTGAAGAATCATTGGATCAATAGGAGTTGTCTTTAACAGCTTGTTCATCTCAGCTTGAGCTTTGTTTTGCTGTTGCTGCTGATGCTGCTGCTGCTGTTGCTGTTGCTGTTGCTGTTGCTGCTGCTGTTGCTGTTGCTGTTGCTGTTGCTGTTGCTGTTGCTGTTGCTGTTGTCCAATGTTTGATTGGGCGTTATTCAACGCATTTGGTGCAATACCTTGGGTCTGTTGCTGCGGCGGTTGTCCTTGAGGGAGAAGGACTTGCTGCTGATGTGAACGCTCCATATTGAAGCCATTATTAGATCTCGGCTGGCCTGCTTGAGTAGCTTGTTGACTTGATCGCAGTTGTTGTGCTGCCTGTTGTCTAACCTGGGCCTGCTGGGCAAGGAACAGGTTCGGATTCGTTGTACGAGCATTTAGCTGTTGCTGTGCTTGAGGATTGATAGTCATCTGCATGTTGGAGCTCTGACCCATTCCTGCCATGTTCAGATTCATTCCCGGTTGCATTCCTTGCTGAAGGCGCTGCCCTTGCGTTTGCTGCTGGTTTTGCCTCATTTTCATTTGGTTTGCGATAGCACCTCTCATACTGAGAATTTTCTGTCTCAAGAAGTTGAGATAGTCATCCTTTGACTTGGAGTTGCGGAAAAATGTAGCTTCCAGCTCCTCTGCGGTGGACTTGATCTTGCTGATGTCCACAGCCGCCGTGTTAGTGCTTGTGGCTGCGTACTCTCGTTGGACTTGAACCAACGCACCCACGTACTTCATACGCTCATCATTGGAGACAGAAGCACGCCAGTCCATGTTGAGGCTATTATGAGCTCGTCCGTCAGTGATGCAGAAGCTCTGTGTTTTAGGTAGATGAAGCGCCGCCGTCAGAGAAGCAGTAGTTCCTCTATCTCCTCGTTTTTCTCACGGAACTGTCCAGTGAAAGATTCTGGTAGCTGTCGAAGTGCTGAGGTGGGGTGCTCAAACCTACTCCTATGTGTCCCAGATATCTCTCGTCAGCCCCCGTGGTCAGATGCCTTCCTGAAGGGTGAGAGATGGGATGGCGGTGGATTAACGGAGCTTGGGTGCCATGTAGGAGGTCGAACAATTCCACCCGTTACGGCCTCAACTTTCAACCCGCGCGCGTCTAAGGGATCAAAAGCTGATCGGGAAAGGGCTCACTATGACAATTGGCGGCGCAAATGAGAGCTTTTTTGCCTCAAGGGATAGGCCTCCCTTCAGTCGGATATTAACTAAAGTATCTTCTGGGAACACTACTGAGCGCAAGAACGCCTGCATTCCCGTACGTGTGCCAGATTTACTTCCAGCTCGAGGATTGTGGGGCGATGAAGCAAGCTAGACTTCCCAAAAAGGAATCCTAACGAGCTTTCCGGAACAATTAATGGTTGGAGGAGGCAGTTTTCTCCGATTCCCCGCTGTGTGTCCCCGGCCACCCATCCGTACATTTCGCGCTTTTCCAGCCTGCTACCCATGCTAAACATTGAGGGGCCTCTCACTGCAAGGTTTCGAAGGTGTGTGCCACTGCCATCCCACACGTCCCCCCTGAGTAAACGCTTGTGTTCTACCACTGCATACACATCGACATCAGCAGTTTTTTCCCCACCTTTTCCGGTTCTCCTAACTTGTGCTTGTGCGTTGCCGACAGTTCTGCAAGAGTAGCGCCTGTCTGCCACCTGCATAGAATCCTCTCTTGCCTGATAGCACGGGGTTTTTTGGTTTGGCGCCTCCCAGTCAGCCACAAGGCAAGGATTGCGCTAACAGATACTCCAGGGTTTTATTGGCCGTCTGAGAGTCTTGTCTGACACTGGAGTGCCGTTTGAAACTTTTGCCAAGGAAGTCCAGTCGCTGCTTCCACACCGCACCGCCTTCGTTCACGAGCATCGCACCAGGTATCAACTCAAAGATAGCCTGCAACTGGCTCGATAACACAGGGCGGCTAAAGACTCTTACACACGGATCATCTAAGCAGCTCTAAAGATGCCATATGCCTGTCCCATCAATGGCAAAGGGGCGTCTCTCCATATTTCCACGCCGTCGTCAAAGCAGTCATCAAGACAGGGAAGCCGCTCGCCAACTCCTTCCACTAGCATACACCAGCAGATGACTTCTCTCTCAGCAGCAAAATACAAGGCATCAGAGGATAGCGCTCCATTGGACACAAATCCATCATTGCATCGTAAGTCCTCAATTAACTCCAAGACGCCTATGGATCCGAGAGGACCGACTATTTTAACGCCTACGCCCCTGAAAAGCCCTAAAAAGTCATTCTATATCTTCAATGATGAAGATCAGCCGCCGACCTCAACGCCATCTCCAGATATCCCAGCATCACCTTTACGAAGACCTCAATCACAGCCTTACCCAGCGTCACCTTTAGCGCGCTCAAACTCAAAGAAGAAACCCATCATTGGAGGCGGAATCTCAAAGCTATCTCTCAGTTTAAATGAGGTCCTCAAATTTCCGAAGGAGTCTACACATGCCTACTCATATGCCCATCTATCCCCAAATTCATTAGCGGTGAGACTTTCTATCCTCAAGCGCTCATTGGAGATCCTCATTGATCGTCCTGACCTGATGTCGAATGATAGTACGCAGAGTGTGTTTACTTCGTCAGCTCCACTCAACCTTGACATTGAGAGCTTCATTGCACAAATGCAATCAGAGTCTAGGCAAGATTCCATGCCATCTTCTCCAGTTGGTGGAAGCTTCAACATTCGTTCGAATGCTTCATCCGCAGCCTTGGCCGCACTGTTCAACAACTCCATGCAGCAATCACCGTCGTCACGTCCAGAGTCACCATTACCAGGTTCGCCCAACAATTCGTTCTCTGGTCCCTCTAAAGATCAATCTGGAACTTTGGGATTAAAAAACTTGATTAATCTCTTACAAGAAGATAAATTATCAGATCATAAAACATCAAAACAGGCATTGGCAAGAAATTTACACGATTTGTCCCTATCAACGGCAGAAAACAAAGAATTGGACTCAGAATCACAGCTCAAGACAAGATTGTTATATGCCTTGGCTACTCCCTTCTATGAACCAATTGTTCAAACCCCAATTATCTCATTAAACAAAGGTGCTTCAACGTTAGCGCTATCATCACTAGCTGAACAATCTACTGCAACTTCTAATGGAGCAAGCAATAGTCAAGGAAATGGAAGAATTTTCCACACTGTCTCACAAAAGAATACCTCTCCACAGGCCGTTTTCACTTGTGAATTGAATGATCCATGGAATTTGAAAGCTGCTAATGATTTAGCATGCTTAATCTTTGGTGTTTCAAGAAATTCATTACGTCGATTGACACTATTAGACTTGATTTCACCAGATTCAAGAGATTTTGTTCTTAACCGATTAATCACAAATACTATCAATAATAACGAAATTATCTTCTCCGGTGAGATTATTGCCATTGCCAAGAGTGGAAACAAGCTCACTTGGGCAAGTTTATGGGCTAAAAAGAAGGGAAATGTGATTATTTGCATGTTTGATCAAGTTCCTTGTGATTCTGCTGATCTGGTCATTAGTATGACTTCATTAACAATTGACTCATATAAGACTGTTTCTGGCAACAATTTTTTCAGCCAAATTGCCTCTATTAAGAAGGTTGATGACTTAATTACGGACTTCTCTAATACTTTGGTGGCTGGAAGAAATAAGGAATCGACTGTTCCACCCATTATACTGGATTCTCAAATAATCAATGATCAAAGGTACTTCACCTTGAATAAGAGTGGCTGCAAGATTCCTTGTGCTATTTCTACCAAGATTATTGATGAAGATAATGCTAAGATAAAGATGAAGATTCATACAATGCCATACATTGCCGGTGTCTTTATCATTTCTTCAAGTGATTACAAGCTATTATCTTTTAATCAATCTATTTCCAAGAACTTGTTCGGTCTAGGTGAAAAGCAACTTCTCCACAAATCCATTGATACCATTGTTCCAAACTTCACCAAAATCATGAAACTTGTTTTGAACAACGTTCATGGCTTGACGATAGTGCCAGGTTTAGTTCTTCCCGAACATTTCTTTAGACAAATGAATGCTGCAGCTGAAGGTAAAGGTGAGCAGGGTTTTTTGAGATCCATTGGTCTCAATGGAAGACATGCCGATGGTTCTACTATTAAAATTGATATTCAATTGAGATGTTCTAATGTTGACACGTTGGTTTTATGGATCACACATTCAAGAACCGTATATGGATCCAGGATGAATCCAAGAGTTGGTTTCAAAGAGGGAACTAAAATAGATGATGGGGATTCACGCTCTATTCAAGATCAATTTTCCAATGAAGATGATGAGGAAGACCAGAAGGATATTCCATCACAGTTGTCGATTTTGAATGAGAATGAGATTCAGTCTATTTCAAGATCTTCGAGCATGAGATCAACAGCTCGTTCGACCACAGTCACCACCACATCCTCTGAGTCGTCTTCATCGAAGCCAAGCATTGTTGATATGAAGGACTTGGTCGTTCAAGATGCTCCAACGGACGTTAATGATTATAAGGTGTTGGATCATAGTGTTAATGAGTACCAACTTCTTCAGTTAGAGAATGCTGCTATTGAGAAGTCCATGAATAACTCGTTGCATTATCCCAAGAAGATTGGGTCAAAGAGAAGGGATAAATCTATTAAGGAGTTTACAGTTCTCAAGAAGATGGGACAAGGCGCGTATGGAAGAGTCGTTCTTGCCGAGAACAAGAAAGATTCAAACTACAAAGTTGTTATCAAGCTGATTATCAAAGAACGCATTCTTGTTGATACGTGGGTGCGGGATCGTAAACTGGGAACGATTCCATCTGAGATTCAGGTGATGGCCACACTAAACAACAACCCGCACCCAAATATCATGAGGCTCATCGACTTCTTTGAAGATGAAGACTACTACTACATCGAGACGCCGCCCCACGGGTTCCCAAGTCCTGCCATTGACCTTTTCGACTTGATTGAGTTGAAGAAAGATATGACCGAGTCTGAGTGCAAATCCATCATCAAGCAGTGCATCAGCGCGATCAACCACTTGCATAACAACGGCGTTGTCCACAGAGACATCAAGGATGAGAACCTCATCATCGACTCGAACGGCATCATTAAGCTCATAGACTTTGGCTCGGCAGCCTACATCAAGCAGGGTCCGTTCGACGTGTTTGTCGGCACGCTGGACTACGCCGCGCCTGAGGTGTTGAATGGCCAGTCGTACGAGGGTATGCCGCAGGACGTGTGGTCCTTGGGCATCCTGTTGTACACCTTGGTGTACAAGGAGAACCCCTTCTACAACGTTGACGAGATCATGGAGGGCGAGTTGCGCATCCCCTTCGTCACTAGCGACGGCTGTGTCGAGTTGATTAGGAACATTTTGCAGCGCGACATCCGCAAGAGGCCAACGATGGGCCAGATCGTGCAGAGTCCGTGGTTGAACAGCTAGCCCCTCCCCTACGGCCACCACCCTCTTCTAATGCTACCAGCGGGCCACCATAAAGAGTGTTTATTTAATTGCGAATTTTACGAGCATACAAGACCCGTTTCGTATCTGCCGACACGCACTCGCCCTGCCCGCCCCAGCCCAGTCTTTGTACCGAGGCGGCGGCGTGCGCGTGCAGCAACTGCTGCTGGTGCAGCCCGCCGAGCCGCGGAGAAGGTTCGTAAACTGTGGAGACGAGGGCGAATCTACAAAACGTTCTCCTGTTCGTAGCCGCTAGACGGAAATGGTGAGGGGGGTGCTCCTGCGAACGAGCGGCACATTCGACTGAGCACCCAGGACACAATGTCTGTCAAGGTGCTACCCGCGGCGGTGTGCACGAACTACACGCTGAAGGATAACGAGAAGCTGCTGTCCATCTCCATCCCGTCCTCCAGAGACCCGCGTGGTGTGGGGCTTGTGGGGATCCTGGCGGTGCCGCCAACGAGTCTGCTGAGCGAGGAGGAGCTGCTAGCCAACGCCACAGCCCATGAGAGCCACTACCCTCCCACACACCGCCTGGCGTTGATTCTCCATGGCAAGGGCGGCCACAAGAACTACTGCTACCAGGCGCTGGTTGCGGAAGCGCTGGCGTCGAAGCTGGGCTTCTACTCCTTCCGCTTTGACTTTCGGGGATGCGGTGACTCCCAGGAGAACGAGGCGCCTGAACTGGGCCGTACTGTGGCTGAGGACATCGAGGACATCGAGCTGGTGTACGACATCTTTAAGAGAGGAGGTGAGTTTCCAGAGATTGGCATCAATCTGGTTCCAAACTCGATCATTGCCCATTCCCGCGGCGCTGTCGCGATGTTCCAGTGGGCTTTGGCTCAGCAAACCAAGCTGGAGAATGGTGAGCAGTTCCAGTTTATGCCGAACTTGGTTAATTGCTCTGCAAGATACAAAGCCCGGGCCCTGCTGAATGAATTGGATGGACGAGGTCCCTTTGGGAAGTACTTGAGGCAGTATAGATTTGGCGAGTATAAAGACATTGAGATGCAGAACTCAGAGGTTAAAGACTTGGCGAGCCAAGACCTCTCTCGAGTGAAGATCTTGGATGAAGAGATTCAGGTGCTCAGTGTATATGGACTTAACGATCACATCGTTCCTATCTCGGATTCAACTTTCTTTGCCAATTTGTTGGGTTCAAGACATCAGCTGGAGTTCATCCCAAATGCAGATCATAATTTTTACGGGACTCAAGAGATTGACGACGATAATTCTCTGCAGTTTAATCCTGAGAATCTTCCCCTGAACAAGAGGAGAAGAGTTAATTGGAATCATAAAGTGGCTCAAGTGATCACCGATTGGCTTCATACTTCTCATGAGGTTCAGAGATATAAAGCTGCCACTCAAAAAATGTACTATCTTCCACGGTGGAGAAACATTGATGGTATTGCAAACTTTAGAGACGTTGGAGGCTGGAGGACTGAGGACAACAAGCACTATGTTAAGGCTGGCGTTGTGTTCAGATGTGCAAATCCCTCCAGTGTGACAGAGCTCGGTAAACAACAGCTTAGACACCTTGGGGTCAAAAAGTTTTTTGATCTTAGATCTCCAGGTGAATTTGCCAAAGCTGGTGGGCTATCCATTGAAGGGATCGAAGTGGAAAACACACCAGTTTATAAGCTTACAGATCTTTCGCCACAGGCAATCGCTCTGCGGTACAGGAACTTGCTTCGTTCTTGGTATACCTACAAATACGTTTATTTAGACATGTTGATTGATGGTGCTGAGGCTTACAAAGACATCTTGCTTTATTTAAGAGATCATCCAAATACTGGTATCACGTTTAACTGTACTGCGGGTAAGGATCGAACTGGTGTGATGGCAATGTTGCTACTCCTGTTGTTGGGAGTTGACCAACATACAATTGCTAAGGAGTATGAGCTCACAACTATCGGCTTGCTTCCAAATCACCCACAAATCAAGGCTGAATTCCTACACAAGAGTAAGGCGTTTCAGAAAAAGTTTTCTGGTAATCCAGCAGCTGCAGATATAGTGAAAGAACAGAATCTTGGACTGAGCCCAGATCAAATGTTTGAGAACTTGATCAGTTCCAAATATGAGAGCATGATTGGAGCCATTGATTTGGTTAATAGTAAACTTGGGGGTGTTGAAAATTACTGCAAAGAAACTCTTGGATTGACCGAAAATGATATCACCACCATTAGAAAGAACCTGCTCACTAAGTCGAGTCCATATCCAGACCAAAACTCAATATGGAAGCACCGTTCCGCAATGGGAAGCCTTCTTTAACCTACTAATGTCGTTTCAACATGAATATTACAGTTACAATTACAATTACAATTATAATTACGGGAAGTTTTGTAGAGAGATTGTTTATCTAAATAGGTAACTTGCAGTCAGTAAATAGGACCTTCGCGGGCCGCGCATGGCCCCCAAAAATGTGGGGTACAGCCATTGACCGAGGCCCTCCCAACAAGTATAAAGAAGCCTCCTCTTGAGTCCCCATTTGGTTTGCTTAGGCGTTTTTTCCACTTGACTCTAAATACATTTTCATCTCTATATACTCATTGGTGGATAACAGGCGGCAAATGACTGTTAATACTCAAGTGAAGATCCTACCTGGTGAGCGTTGTGCCAACTACAAGTTACGTCCTAATGAGAGACTCCTGTCGATCTCTGTTCCCTGGGCAAAGAACAAAGGAGAGGGAATAGTTGGCATTCTCACAGTTCCACCCACGAGTCTTTTGAGTGAGGAAGAGCTTCTGGCTACTGCAACTTCACATGAAAGTATGTACCCTCCAACTCATCGCCTGGCTTTGATACTTCATGGCACTGGGGGTCATAAGAACTATTGCTACCAGGCCTTGATAGCCGAGGCATTGGCTACTAAATTGGGATACTATTCGTTTAGATTTGACTTTAGGGGCTCCGGTGATTCGCAAGAGATTGATGACCCAAGCAGAGGACGTACAGTAACTGGTGAGGTTGATGATTTGGAGCTCGTCTATGATATTTTCAAGCGTGGAACCCAATACTCAGAGATTGGCGTAACTCTGATTCCTTATGTGATCATTGGTCATTCTCGTGGATCTACAATCATGTTTCAATGGGCAATCCGACAGCATAGAAAGGCAGAGACCGGGTTGCCCGCTCAATTTGTGCCTAGTCTCGTTAACTGCTCAGGAAGATATCGTTCCAAACAGTTAGTGAAAGAGTACTTAGATGAGGGGGATGACAAAGACTGGGATGTCAAGTTCTCACAATACAGATTTGGTCAATATAAGACTTTACCGTTGGCGAGAGAAGAGTTGGAAGATCTCTCCGGTCAGGACTTCTCAGGAGTCAAAGACCTTGATGGTGAGATTCAAGTTCTAAGTATTTATGGTCTTCATGATACTATTGTTCCGGTTGACGACTCCTCACATTACGCCAATGATCTTGGAGGAAGACATGAGCTTGTGTTTGTGCATACCGCAGATCACAACTTCTATGGAAGCATTGAAATTGATGAAGAAACGGCAGAGGAATTCAACCCGGAAGGTCTCCCTCTTACCAAGAAGAGGAAAGTGAACTTCAACTATAAGGTTTGTGACCTTATTACCCAATGGCTCCATACCAGGAATGATGTCCTGAGATATAGAAAATCTACTATGCAACTATACTACTTACCGAGATGGAGGGATATCGATGGTATTTCCAATTTCAGAGACGTTGGGGGTTGGAGAACTGAGGATAACAAGAATTATGTCAAGGCAGGAGTTGTGTTCAGATGTGCAAATACATCGAAGGTTACTGAACTTGGTAAGAAACAATTCCACAAGCTGGGGATCAAGGCAGTCTTTGATTTAAGATCTGTTGATGAATTTGAAGAGGCTGGTGGGCTGTTTATTGAAGGAATTACGGTCCAGAATGTTCCAGTATACGCTCACACTGACATGTCACCACTGGGAATTGCTCGCCGGTATAAAAATTTATTAGTATCGTGGTACACTTTCAAATATGTCTACGAGAACATCTTGAGACATGGAGCTTCTGCATTTAAAACTATCTTGTTGTATTTGAGAGATCATCCTGGTAATGGGGTTGTATATAATTGTACTGCTGGCAAAGACCGGACTGGTATGATGACGATGGTGTTACTACTTCTGCTGGGTGTCGACATGCACACAATTGCTAAAGAGTATGAATTGACTACCATTGGACTTTTGCCAGATCATCCTAGCATCAGAAGGGGATTCCTGGCGACTATCAAAAACCTGAGAGAAGGACTTGAGAAGCAAGGTGGAGGAAGTGCTAAACAGCTTGAGCACGCTATGTGGTCCCTTACGCCAGATGAAATGTTTGACAATCTCATCAGCTCTAAATATGAGACAATGGTAGGAACAATCGTCCTATTCAATGACAAATTTGGTGGAATTGAAAAGTACTGCCAGGAAGTTGTTGGAATAACTAAACAGGATATCGCCATTATCAGAAAGAACTTACTGGTGAAGGGAAGCCCTTATCCAGACCAAAACTCCAAGTGGACTCACCGCTCTAAAATGGGGAGTCTTTTGTAAGTTTGTGCGTGTCCGAATGAACGTCAAATCATTGCTATCAGATCCCCAATTTCAGTAGAAATTCATTTCGTATCGGCCCTTCAAAGCCTGTTTGCGTTCATTTGAATAGGATCAGCATAGATAAACTGGGAGGATAGTGAAAGCTATAGCTGGAGGCCAAACCGGGGATACATATCTTTCCTCTCTGATCCAGCAAATATTGAGAATAGTGGAGGCTCAAGATAAAGCAAAATTGATTTCTATGGGGAAATAATGAAGCGAATAGTGGTGTTATTGGTTTCAGATGTAGATATATCAATCCTGGTAGCTACAATCAAAAATCGAGTTTTCAGTTTAGAAAAGGGTAATGACAACTGACATATTAAATTTCAAAAAAATAAACAATTCCCACAACGATTCGGAATATTCGATCACTGTGAAATAACATATCGATAATAAACATGGTAATGGTACTCCAAAATTTGCAGTAATTTTGACAAGAGGTATCTAACGAGATCTTGAACTTGACGTGGTGTTCTGGTGAAGAGTCAGTGTGGTCCAGGTGTTTTACAAGCGCTGTTGGACTCCAACTATTTCATTCATTATACGAACATATTAGTTAAATCTAACTTTCAGTTAGCAAATATATACAAATAAATATTAGGCTACCTTAAAAGCAAACGCATGTGTTTCCGAAAGGGAATGATGGTTCTTTCCGTCAATCTTGTAGCCATCCTCAGATCCCAAACCAAACGAATTCTCGATTACCACATCATTGGCAGTTTCTTCCAAATTCTCAGGAATATCCAATGGAACTTGTTCAATATAAAACCCATGACCAACTTCAAATCTGTCGGAGGTGTCAGAATCGACCACATAAAACTCAACTTGAATGGTCTTGTTTTTATCTATATTGGCGCCTTCCAACACGATGATCTCAGATCCTGCACCCCATTCACCACCACCGGCAATGACTTGATGCATGTTTTGATTAATAACCTTCCGAGCCCCATCCAGCTCTTTCAAATTGACGAAAATGTCCACAACTTTCTTTATTCCCCTGTGATCCAATAGACGCATCAAGACCTCGGCGGCTCCAAATCCATTCAATCGTGTTAAAACGTTAGAGTCACTATCTGTAATGAACCACTCCTCTCCCTCAGAAAGTGGCTGGAGATTAGAGTGTTTGCCAGTGTTTTCAATTGATAATGGAAGGCCAATATTGAGCTCTTTGAGATTGCGCCATGATTCGCCGATTTTCTCAGAGTCAATTAGGAACATACAGGACAAGACTCCAGGCCCTTGCAGAGTTGAACCATTCGCCACATTGATGCTAATCTCTTGTTGAGACTTCCAGCTGAGATTTACGGTGCTCTTCAGAAACTCCCATCTCTTACTGCTACTCATCTCTGTTGAGTGTGGCGTGACGGACCTAATCCCCATACGGCCAGACATCCACAATTCTCCTATGCTTTTCGGGAAGCGTCGTGATAACGTGTTCACCATTACTATTTGTAAATCCGGATACTCATTCGCAAGGTATTGTGCTTCTCGAAGTGCGTGCTCTGTGCAGTCCGGAGTGGCCGAGAGAAGCAGCGACGATGGCATGAACCCCGTGCTTTTACATGAGTTAATGAGATCATGTTTGAGCGGGTTGGCAATTGTTCGTGATTTGAAGAGTGTTTGAAGAAGCAGCGAAGATCTCATCTGGCCACTAATCGAACGCGGAGGCGCGTAGATTTGAGATGTTGTCCCATAATTAACAGCTGGAGGTTCGTGGTGATGGGGCGGGCAGTTTTTTTTGTGGGGTGCCAGGACGCTGTCTACAAAACCGCGGAGAAGCGGATGCACTTTAGTGGATCACCAAATAAATACGGTTTTTACAGCCTAATTAGAGCCCTGGGCGTAGTAGTGCAAATAGGCAGACTGGGTCTTGACACCTTCGATGTAGTTGGAGACGTCGAGCTTCTCGTTGGTGGAATGGGCGCCGTCGTCACCTCTTCCAATCGGCAGCAAGAGCACAGAGGTCTTGAGTTCCTTCTCGAAGGTCAAGGTGATTGGGATGGAGCCACCCTCTCTAGTGAGATCAGGCTCGACGTTCTAGACAGCCTTTGTTGCTTTTCTTGCAGCCGTGAAGTTGTCGTTAAATGGATCACTGAGCCAGTAGTCACCGTCGTGGATGAGCTCAACCTCCAATGTGTTTGGGGACTTCAATAGCTTGAACTGCTCATCAACGTGAACCTTGATGAGCTCGGTCAACTTCTCGGAGGAAATGTCTGGGACAGTTCTGATGGAGAACTTACCCTTTACTTTGGCTGGGATCACAGTCTTGGCACCGGCCTCAGAGAAGGCACCCTCAATACCGTGAATAGAGAGAGATGGGTATCTCCATCTGTGCTGAAGAATAGACTTCTTGTCCTTGTAGAGAGCCGTGTCAGAACCAGTGGCCTGGTTGAGAACCTCAACGTCAAACTCAATGTCATCGTACAACTTGTCCTCATCTTCAGTCAATGGCTTCACCTGCTCATCGATTCCCTTGATCAAGATCTTACCATCCGTGTCCACAAGAGTGGCCAAAACCTTGACCAAGTCAGTCATTGGCTCAGCGACAATACCGCCAAATAAGCCAGAGTGAAGATCGGAAGCTGGACCCTTGCATGTGATCTGGTAATAGTTAACTCCTCTAAGACCATATGTCAACACTGGCTTTGTGGTTCCCAACCAGTAGTTATCGGAGATGGTGACGGCATCAACCCCTTTGAAGTATCCGTTTGCCTCCTGGGCGATAAGAGTATCCAAGCCGAGAGATCCAGACTCCTCCATACCTTCGAAGCAGGTGATCAAGTTGACTGGAAGTTCCAGTCCTAGCTCTTTATGTGCCTCAATGCTGTTCAACCAGCCCAAAACTGGGCCCTTGTCATCAGAAGAACCTCTGCCAAAGAGAACACCATCCTTCTCCACAAGCTTAAATGGATCGGTGTTCCAGCCATCCTCCAAGCTGGCAGGCTGGACGTCGTAGTGACCATACACAAGAACTGTCTTCTTAGATGGGTCCTTACCGAAACGGGATAGGACAATTGGCGGCAATTGAAGATTTGGGTCAGCAACTGGTGGGGGTTGGGTTCCCAACTCTCTCAGCTCAATGTCCTCAGCGCCAAGAGCTTCCAGCTCGGCCTTGAGGAACTGAGCAGTCTTGACGACCTGTGGTCTGAGAGACTCATCACCGGAGACAGATGGGATCTCGACAGCCTTACGGAGACGTTCAATGAACTTTGGCTTCAGCTCGTCGATCTTTTTAAAAAGAGCAGTGAATTCAGGTTCGGACATGGTGGAGTAGTCTCTCTTCTCTGACATAGGGGATGCAAGGGGTGTGATGCTTTTGAGAATTGGTCTTGAAATTGTGGATCTCACCAGTTGCGTAGCCAAGGGCAGAATTCTCATTCGCTTAAATGCCTATGTGGGGGCGAAAGAAAGTAAAGGGCACTAACAGCCCTGATTCGCTTTATCTTTGGACTTGCCGCCGCTCGCTGGCGCGTACACGGCCCGAATACCCAAATAGGAAAGATTATGAGCTCTGGTTCGATGTAGCTGTAAATCTTGGTCAAAGCATGGCAGCATGCCGCCGTTTAACAAAGCTACTGATCATCTCACAAGGGGCTCATATATGGGAATTTAGCAAAACGTATAATACTAGCAAAACTTTTAAGAGAAAGGTCCTTGGCTTTTAGGACAACTGAACATATCGTTGGGGCATTGAAATTAAAACAAGAAAATCCGGTATAGTGTAGTGGCTATCACAGTTCGCTCTCACCGAGCAGACCGGGGTTCGATTCCCCGTTCCGGAATAATTTTTTCATCTCATGGGAGATGTTCTTTATTTTTGTCCTGTTGGGAATGGTGAGCGTTGCGTCTTCTCATCATAATTCGAGCTATTCGTAATCTACGTTGGACGCTAGATTTCAATTCAGTGCTATGAAGGTATGAAATCAATTCTTCTAATCTATAATTTAAGATCGCTCTAGTTGACAGGGTAGAGACCAGTACCGTTGTCAATGAGAACGTCCTTGATGTTGCCAATTGTTCTCTCTGCAGCGCCTTGGAAGTTGTCAGCGGTGAATGGGCCCATGTGAGGTAAGAGTACGACATCATGCCTCTTGAAGAATCTCTTGTCAATGAGTGGCTCGTTCTTGAACACATCAAGACCAACAGAGTTCAATGTACCATCATCAAGTGCCTTGAACAACACCTCCTCGTCAATGACAGCACCACGCCCAACGTTGATGATTCTGCTTCCCTTCTTGAATAGTTTGATAGTCTTTTCATTAACAAGATGCTCAGTCTCTGGTGTGAGTGGGACAGCCAGGACCAGAAGATCGACGTTTGGCACCATTTCTTCAAAGCTGGCGTGATACTCAGGGGTATAAGGGAGTTTCTTTAACTCCTCCTCGGACAGTGGGGCACGCTTTGTGTAGGCAATCTTCATCCCCAAAGCCCAGAGTCTAAATGCAGTTTCTTTACCAATGGATCCCATTCCAACGATTCCCGCAACTCTTCCAGAAGGTGAATCCATCGTCTTACCACCGACCGTCATGTATTTGCTCCAATTCTTCCTTTCTGGATCAGTGGGAACAATTGGACGCTTACTTTCAGGATGAACATCTGTACCTCCAATAGTGGCTCTTGCCTTGTTGAGGTCACCTTCATGCGTTCTTACCTCTTGTTCGTAGAAGTGAGAAAACCTAAAAACACCGAGAGCCAGGTACAATGCAACATCAGCAACATCCTTTGCAGATGCGTCGCCAACATTAGCAAGAATAATGCCCTTTTCTCTGAGCCTTTTTCCGTCAATGGAATCAACACCGACCCATGGCACTGCGACGACGCGAAGTGATGGCGGCAGATATTCGATCAATGAATTGAAACCACCTGGAAGACTCCAGAAGGGACCACCGACACCAGTCATCCAAATAGCAGCAATGTCTGAAAGCTCATTCTCAAACGCCTCCTTCCAACTTTCAACTCCTCCCTCTATTGGTGAGGTAACAACATCAAACTCTTCTTGGAACTGCTGGAAGGCTTGGTAGTGAGTTGGCAAGTTGTCTTCCTTGCCAGCAGCGAGAGGGTAGAGAATTTTGAATTTAGCCATGCCAACGATTCAACTGCGAAATGGGAGAGATTAATGACTTGAATGAAGTCTTTTGTCGAGGATGTTCAAGGAGGCGGGAGGAAGAAGGCAAAGATTTCGAAGAAATATGTGTCTGCTTTCCCGAGTAGGTTAATCTAACGCTGACAAGCCGCACCGAGGGCGGGGGGTTCGACACGGAAATACATCCCGATTTGGACACAGCCGCTTGATCTGATACACTTCGCTTCTTTGTCAAAGTTTCGTATATATATATATATATTTGAATGTTCAATCTACAGACCATAAAAGGATCACATTCTCCATTCTGGAACTCGCTGCCATTCTTACTCGTCGTTGTCGTTCTTAGCCAAGCTTCTGTGGAGGAAAGGCTTCATGGTCTTGTCATAGTAATATGGCTTAACAAACTGCTCCTTACCCGTCTGGCTGTTGACGAACGAGAAGTACGACTCATAAATACCGCCATCCCTCTTACCAATCTGTGCACCGATGAAGAAGTCACTTAAGTTGAAAGAGTCAGTGAGACCAATTATGTCTGGTCTGATCTTCTCGTTTATCTCGTCAATCTTAAAGTTGACATTCTCTGAAAAGTCGGAGCCCTTAACAACACCAAAGGAGTACAACTGGCCAATGTTCTCCACCGTGAAAACCAATGCGTACAACAAGCAGAGAGCGGTCAATACAGGACGGATTTCTGCCTTAGCCGATTTGACTCTGGTGGAAAAAGTCTTTAAGGTAACCAATTTGGTGTGGATTTTTGCAATCTCAAATCTGTTGGAGGAAACCTTCTCGAATGCAACTTCCTGATTTCCAGAATCCTTGAAGAAATTGGTGTAGTTCTGAGCAGCCTTTGAGACAAGTTTCATGGAGATGAACTCCCAGGCTTTGATTATGGAGTCAATGTCGTTCAAGTCGGTCGATTTTAAGTCAAAAGAAGTTGCATCGTTGGCCAGGTACTTAGAGTACTCGCCAAGCTTAGCACCGTTCTTCAAAGAGAGATAGTTTTGGATCAATGCTCTACCACAACTCAAACTTAAGACATTGTTATCACCTTCCCAGGTACACTGGACAGCCCAGTCAGCGGCACCCTCACCGAATCCATTGTACCCAGAATAGCCATGGCCACCGCAACTCTGTCTGGTCTCTTCGATGAGCTTACTAATATCCCAAGTACCAAAAGCCTTCATACCTGCAGAAAGAGCGAACAAGTCCTTCAAGTTTGGAAGGGCTTCATCAACTCTACCAGCTGCTAACAAATCTCTTGCGTACTTCTGGAAGGCTTCGACTTCTCTGGCAGAGGAATTCAACGCAAAAACAGAGGCTAGCAATGGGAACAATCTTCTTCTGTGATGAGTGTAGTCGATAATCTTTTTCTCTTTTCCACTTCCATCATTACCGAACTGTCTTCTCAAGCACGCATATCTCAAAGCAATAGTAATGAATCTCTTTCCTGTGTTATAAGAGTCAACAACCATGGAAACTCTCCCCATCACAAGTGCAGTATATCCCAGTTGCTCCGCAAATTGTGGCTTACTCACATTACCTTGGTCGTCAACTTTGGTATATTTGCTCAACATGTTGAATCTTGGAACCTTAACATGTGTGAATTGGATCCAGCCATTATCAACACCATCACGTCCCATCTTCTTACCAATATCACCTACAGCGATACCTGGAAGTAACTGGAAAGTCTCTAAATCTCTTAGTTGAACCACAAAGTTCTTGACACCATAGTCCTTGCCCTTGACAATAAGACGAGCATAGACAACACAGTGCGTAGCAGAGTGTGCAGCACCACCAATCCACCATTTAGTAGCACCTAAGTGTGGAGTGTGAATTACGAAGCAATCGTCATCTTCGTTATAAGTAGCAATGGTTTGAAGTCCTGCAACGTTAGAGCCATGTGTCAATTCAGTCATACCAAAGCATCCAAAAAATTTCGCACATTGTAAGGCGCCTTTCTCAACACACCAGTGATTGAATTGTTCGGCAGTGCCCAGAGCACGGACAGTCTGTATGAACAGGCCAAAGTGAACACCGAGACGAGTGTAGGTGGCACCATCAATCACAGAAAGAAGAGACATTCTTTTTATGAACTTCTCCTCATCATCTATAGCAAGGAAGGGAATCATACGTGTGATTCTCTGATATGACAGATCACGTCTCTCTTTCCAATGGTAGTCGTAACTTGGCTCTTTGAACACAGGGTCTCTCTCGTATGCCAACATCATCTCTTCAAACTCCTTAGTCTGCTGCTCGCCGCCATCAAGGAAGTAAGTCAATTCACGCGAGTTGAAGGAGCTCTTGGAGCGCTCCTCCTGCATCTCCTCCAAGGACATGATTTCCGTGGACTTTAGCGTACTGCTTGCTGTTAACAGTTGTTTGTTTAAGATGTTGATCCGGCGATGTCACCCAGGCTAAATACTCCGCTGGCGGGCTTCCCCACAACTAATTGTGCCGCGGCCTACAAATCTGCAAAGCTGGGGTACCTACAAGCTCAAAGACTCAACAAACATATTAAACCATGGCACGGATTAAACACGTTGAGTAATCTCTATGCACGCCAGTGCAGGTTCTTGAAATGTGGTGTGGGTTCATCCCCAGATTATTTCACTGCTGTGTGGGGAAGAGTCCTGGGTCTGATCACTCTGCATGTCCTCCTCATCGTCTTCCTTGCCATACAACAGGGCGGACACGTCCTCACAATCAGAGTCATCGTAGCCCCAGGTGTCAACGACAGATGGCGTGGCAGTTGAGAGATATTCGGCCCACTGGTCAATGTCTTCTTGGGTGTAGTCTTGGATGTTGACTGATGGATACATCGACTTTGCTCGAACAGGTTCGAACAATGGGCCGTGTATAGCCTCACTGTACATGGTCTCTGCAGGGTAGAAATCATCATCCTTCAGAACACCATTATAACCCATGTTATTTGGGGTTCCAAGCTCGAGGACTCCAGGGATAACTCCACTCGTTCCCATCTCGATGATTCGTTGCTTGACATCTTTAGGGTCAACTCCTGAGGACAACAAGACCGCAGCAAGACCTGTGATGATAGGACAACTCATGGAAGTTCCACTCAACTCCATTGAGCGATCATCGTGAACGTGAGAAACGCTGTGGACTTGCATACCACTTGCAAAGACATGGACGCACTCTCCCCAGTTACTGAAGCGGGCGACCCGATCCGTTCTATCATCAATAGCTCCAACAGATATTGCAAGAGGAGCACTTGCAGGACTGGACTTACACGAGTTGGATCCAAAATTTCCAGCAGCAACGACCACAACAAGTCCGGACTCAACAGCAGATGTGATCGCTTCGTTTAAGACATCATTTTTGAAAGACCCCAATGAAAGATTTACAACACCCTTAGCATTATTATCTTCTCTGTGTTTAACTGCAAACTCGAGAGCTGAAAGAACTGTACTGAGCGTTCCTTCACCATGCATTCCCAAAGCCTTGAGATCGAATAATGAGACCGATTTGGCCACTCCAAAAGTTTTGGAGCCAACGAGACCAGCTACGTGTGTTCCATGACCGCTGTCGTCTCCAGGACGGGACGACTCAGTGAAATCACAACTCATCAGGACACGCCCTTCAAATTCTGGATGATCGGCAAAGATTCCCGTGTCAATAATATATGCGTTGACGTTCTGTCCCAGGAATCTTGGATCATAATAGTAGTTCACACTCTCTTTATAAGGTAACTGCCCACGTCTTGACAATCTGGCCAAATGTCTCGGTGCCATAAACTGAGCATCATAACCGGTGATATCCCAGACTTTTTCACCCAGTGTATCTGAAGCCCTGAGCTGCTCTTTGTAAGTACCGGAAGATGCCAATTCGTAGTCGAACACTTTGATAGGAACATCACGTACAATATTCAGAACCATTGAGCTGTTAAGCAATCTTCTGAACACAGCACTTGAAAAATTACCAGAGAACCCTTCAAAGCTACCAAATGATACGACATTATTGACAAACCCTCTAAGATGACTCGATGAGACAATTCTATCGTCGAACTGCAAGAGATCATCAACGGTGGCTGGTTTCTTCAACTGAACGAAGAAATTGGCAGAGGCTGTTTGGGAGAGAATTGAGAAGGTGATAACCCAAGAAGAAACCTTAAATTGCATTTGAAAGCTTGGGCAGGAGAGTTATTGATATTTTGGTGTGTTTAATTTGCAGGAGGTGGAGCAGGGTTAAAGCAAAAGGATAAGGCAACAGCAAATAGGTAGAGCTCGTTAGAGTGAGAAAACTTGATAGCAATACGTGGCTAAGTCACTAACAGTAGGCAGAACAGAGAAGAATCATTAATCATGATAGAAAAATCAATTGCATCAGTGTATGGGAGTATGTCTTTGTGCCCTGCCTTTTTGTGGCATGGAGGAGAATAGTGCCGCTAACATCCGGGAACCATATATTCTGACCGATCACCTTATAAAACCGTGACTTAATTATTCATAGGACATGGTGATACCTCTTGGAGTGGCTTATCCCATATGTTTGTTTTGCTTCTTTCAAAGAGCCAGTGGCAGTGTCTTAATCATGGAGGCTTTCATAATCCACAAAACAAGACCCTGAAAGATACACGTTTGAACAGCCCCTGTTATAGCTTTAGCAAAGGCAAAAATGATTAGAGTAATATATTACCACACTTTATGGCCTCCTCCAAACCGAAACAGACACCGATAATAATAAACAAATAGCCAACTTAAAGCGTAGAAGAAGAACCTCCAAAAAAAACGACCTCGGTCAGGGTCGAACTGACGATCTCACGATTAACAGTCGTGCGCCTTAACCAACTTGGCCACGAAGTCATCTTCGAAATTGTTGTTACTTGAAAAATAATAAACGTTATTTTGGGGTCCATGAAGTTTCCCTCTTAGCATAGCTCTTTTCAGAGTTTGAAAAAGAAAATACCCGAAATCCTTAAAAGGTGTACAGAGAGTGTTTAAACGAGATAGGGAAACTGGGGTGCTAATAACTCTCAAGATAAGAAACTCACTGACACGCACCAGAATAAGTCTCGCAAACTGCAAAAGCGCGCGCGCATGCTGGAAAGTTTACCTGTGGAGAACATCTCTGATTGTGACGCGCTTGATCCAAGAACTTAGCAGAGTACGATTCGGCTGTTGCCCAGCTGCAGAGAAGGCTTCATCAGTACCCTCTCAATTTGTGACCTGATATTCATTGTTGAAGCCTTGGGACACAGAGACATTGCCCAAAGTCGGAGCGAAGCTAGTAGGAAAGCCTGACCAACGCGGTAATGATGAACGGTTTCAACCCAGCCTCTAGTCAGGGCGCTGTACCAGCACCATACCCGACGATGGAACGACCATCTAAGTACGCAAACTTGCAGGATAAGTCAACACCTTTACCAGCGAGCACGACGTCGCCTGCCTCACCGCATGGTGACCGTCCTTATCCTCTTGCTCCATACCCATCGTATACCTCTGCACATTCTAACGCCTCTACGGACAGTATCACAACTCGGCTTCAGAATGTGAAGATTCAAGAGAGAGCAACCAGTGTTGCGAAGAATCCAAATGCAATGGGGAGCTCTCTTTCCTTCCAAAGTTCTCTTGAAAGCGAAAACTTTAGACATGCCTCACTTTCCAGCGCACAAAATATCCAAAAGAAGTCATCAATCCCATCCATTGGACCATTAGAGCAAAGCCATTTGAAGTTTATGACGCTCAGAGAGAATGCAATTATGGATCAAGCATTTACACCGGCAATTCAACTTCCATATGTGAAGTTCTTACTGGAGATTTCTGCTATGGATTCCTTTTTGGTAAGATACGATGTTACTGGTGCTGAATGGGATCATATGCTCTCTTCATCTGATTTGAAGAAAAATCAACACACATTCATCAAACAGGGAATTAAAGTATTGAAAAAACTTGCAAATGACTCGATCGACCCAGAATCTCAGTTTATTCTCGCTTCGTTATATTCCCATGCTCCATGTATAACAGTCCCGAAGAAGGACCTTCTTGAAAGAAATTACGAAAAAGCAAGAGACTTATATGCTAAAGCTGGGTCAAAAGGACATCCGATGGCTCTTTATAGACTTGCCGTGTCTTATGAGTTGGGTGTAGGTACATCAGTTAATGAGGGAAAAGCGTTGGATTGCTTTGAGAGATCGGCACGACTTGGATGTATTCCAGCAATGTTCCGTCTTGGTGTCATTTATTCCCGTGGTAGTGTTCAAGCTGTCAGGTCAGCGCAAAGATCAATTTATTGGTTTGATGAGGCTGCAAAGAGTGCATCAAAGGAGAATCCACATGCATTGTATGAATTGGCCAAGGTGTTCGAAAGGGATTTGTCCCTTGGATCTTCATCATCAGATGTGGCATACCTTAGTGAGCTTGATTCACTAGGGTATTATCAAGACGATGCTCGTGCCCTTCATTATTATAAAGAGGCTGCCCGATTCACCTATGCGCCAGCGCAATTCAAGTTAGGTTGGTGCTATGAATATGGAAGGTTACAATGCCCGATTGATGCCAAAAAGTCCATAGGCTGGTACTCTCGCGCTGCTAAACAAGGATACTCAGCCGCAGAAATGGCTCTCAGTGGATGGTATCTTACAGGTGCGAAGGGAATACTTGCTTCAAATGATCGTGAAGCATTTTTATGGGCCACAAAGGCTGCTAATGCTGGGTTCATTAAGGCAGAATATGCTCTTGGCTATTACTACGAGGCTGGACTTGGATGTGACAAGGATTTGGTGATGGCCAAGAAATTTTACCTAAGAGCTGCGACCCAAGGACATGAGAAGAGTATTGCAAGACTCAGACTGTTCAGGGAACAAAGATGATGTGATACATCACTTATATAATGGCGTCAGTACTGTGTTTTTTTATTTCCTTTGGTTTTGGTAATGTGTTCTACGAATGTTTACAGGATTTTCTGCTTTATAATGGAAGTTGTGTTCCCCAAAATATTTGATACTTATTAAACATTTCATCAATTGTCTCCGGTTAAACTCACTTATCAACAGGGGTCCCATTATCATCATCACTACCGTCATCATTTACACTCTGTGCTTTGGAACTGAACTGACTAACCAGATCCTCATGGTCTGGCCACGACGTCTTGGCATAAGCCTTCTCAATGTTTTCAGAGCTTGTGTTATTCAAGTTCAGTTGACCCGCCTGCTGCCATGCTGGAATTGCAGCAGATGATGCCAAGTTTTGCTGCCAAGCTGGGATGGATGTTGAGTTAGCTGAGGAGGCGGCAGTCATGTCCCTCTGCCAGGCTGGAATGGAATTGGAGCTCCCTGGTGCAGATGTAGAAGGTGATTCAGAATTGGATGGTGAACTTTGCGTCGGGGTTGGAGTTCCATCTGCTGATGGTGGCTGTGATTGCTGCTGCAACTTCTGGAGTTGAGCCTTCTTGAGAATTTCAGATGCAGAAGGAATAGATGAGACCGCTGGCACAGGTGATGTCTTATTACTGTTACCGTTACCACTGAATTCTGCAGCGAGTGAGTTTTTACTCTTGATCAATGCCTGTAGAGATTGAAGTTCGTGCTGGATACTTGCTACTTCAGCAGAAATAGAGCTCTGCTGCTTCTCAATAGCTTTTTCAAAGTTCTGTTTCAAGTTATCAACCTCAAGCTTCAAAACCTTGATATCTTCTTCCACCTTGCTGTTTTTGACCTTTGTGTCATTGATAAGTTCCTCAACAGCCTCAATTGTCTTAGATATATCATCTGCCTTCTTCACCTCGTTTTCTTTCAACTCCTTCTGGACTTCGCCCATCTCCTTTAACGTAGCTTCAATACGGACAAATTCCTCATCAATGGCAGTTTTATCAGCCTCAAGTTGTGATTTCGATTCAGGAATGATGTTTGGCAAAATATACCTCTTCGTGATCTCGTAAAGGGCGTATCCAACACCGACACTAGCAGTTGCCATGATAAAGTAATCTTTCCAATCACGTTCTGGCACAGGAGGGGGAGCTGGAGCATAGTACTGTTGGTGGTACGATGGCTGTTGCACAGCATCGGTATAGGTAGAAGGTGCAGAAGGTGTTGACGTAGAAGTCAGAGATGATGCAGATGGGCCCGACGCAGTAACATAGCTTGGATCGTCAGCTCTCTTGATAGCTTCCTCAATCTCTGCTTTGGTCAAGCTCTTGCTCTCCAAAAACTCAACTTTTTTGTCGAGAGGGGCTGAGCTTGTCTGCGGATCACGCAGAAACTCTACAGCCTTCCCAATGACGTCTTCACGAAGAGCCATAGTGCACAAGCTTCGGTTGTTCGTCTTCTTTGGTGGGTGGTTGAAGAAGCTGGAGGTTGAAGAAGCGGGTGGTTGTCGATAAGATGATATGAGCGAGCGGTTTGGACAAATGCGGAGTCATTTCGAATAAACACCCGCACACCACAAAGAGACGCTGTATGAGCCGCGGGCTCTTAATAAGTCAGTGGGGAGGGGGAAACTCTTTAGGAAACCGCACGCTGGTGACAGGCATTAGACAGTATAAATAATCAGTTAAGAAGATGTCAGAGGATCTAAAGAGTCCAATTGGACGTTTTTTTTCTGGAGCAGGCGACAAACTCGTTGTGTTTTATGTCAAATTGGGATCGACATGGACAGATGACTACAAGGTGAGAAGATAAAATCAAACCGTTACGAGCCAGACTAACTTCTTTCACAGTTTGAAACTGCCTTGAGATTACTTCCATTTAAGGATCAGACTAAGATTATATCCAAAAAGTTTTCCAGAGATGCTCAGACCGCGTTAGCTAATCAGCTTTTGCAGCGATACATCTGTTGCCTACTATGTGGCACATCAGATATGTCAACTCTTGAATTTTCAAGGAACCAATACGGAAAACCAATGCTTCGAGGGCATGAAGGTATATCATTTAGTATGAGTAATCAGCAAGGCTATACATCGATGGTGGTGTCTTGTGATGGGGCAGAAGTTGGAATTGATCTTGCTAGCATGAAAGACGTGGACCGATTGGACAACGAAGACTATATTGTGCACTTTAAGGACATTTTCCACGAGAAGGAGTATGAACACATTAGTGGAATTGAGGATAAAGACTTATTAAAGGCTGTATTTACTCACTATTGGGCGCTTAAGGAGAGCTATTCCAAGAAGCTTGGTGTTGGGTTGAACGGCGATCTTGCCTCGTACTGTTTCTCAGGAGTTCATCAACTCAAAAATATATCCCCAGAAAGAGGCAAAGAAAATGATTCTAGTTTCTTCGAGAGACAAAATCCTGAATGGGATGGCCAGGTATCCCTTCACATTTACGATAATCCAGAAAACGTCGGGATCTTTTCGTCAATGATTGATGACGATGTTGTCGTTTCCGTATGCCGGCAAGGAAAGTCTACAACACGGCCAGCCCTTGTTGAAATCCCTCTTCAGAACATTGTATCCTTTTTTTTATAAAAGAGCGATATATGGACCTTTCAAAATCTCATTAAAATGTGTAGCCAAGACGTTTAAGTAATCTGCCACTTTGGCACGGGTACCCATAAGCAGGGACCAGTCACATTGCAAACAAAGAATCTTTTCGGCAGAATGCTCTCGACTCTTTTCCTCTCTCAACAACGTTAATGAGCGACTCTAAGCCACTGTCACATCTACTGGGAGGATTCCTGGGAGGACTAACTTCCTCTGTGACGTTGCAGCCATTTGATTTGCTGAAAACACGAGTCCAGCAGCAGCACTCTGGGTCTATTACAGGCACCATCAGGTCCCTAAAGAGCTATAAAGAGCTGTGGCGAGGAACACTTCCCAGCGCTCTCAGAACATCAGTAGGTTCCGCATTATATCTTTCCTCACTGAATGTCTTCCGTTCGGTGCTAGCAAAGGCCCATTCATTGGAGGGCTCCACGAAGAGAAGTTCATCTGTTTTGCCCAAGCTGAGCATGGTCGAGAACCTCATCACCGGAGGAGTAACACGCGGCCTTGTGGGCTTTATTACCATGCCAATAACTGTGCTGAAAGTCCGTTTTGAGTCCACAATATACCAGTATCCGTCTCTTTATAGCGGCGTTGCATCTATTTATAAGACTGAGGGTATTTCTGGATTCTTTAGAGGCTTCACTGCGACGTGTATGCGTGATGCCCCGTACGCCGGACTCTATGTGTTATTCTATGAACAAAGTAAGGTGAAGATCCCAGAGATTTTATCACATGATTGGCACCTGGAACCGGTATCCTTTATCCATAGTGACGGGAAGACAATGGTTGTCGATAAAGAGCTCAGTATGACCAAGGCTGCATTCATTAATTCCTCAAGTGCCTTCACAGCAGCTGTATTAGCAACCACACTTACAGCACCATTTGATACCATTAAGACACGCATGCAGCTGCAGCCAAAGTTGTTCAAGAGCTTTGTGGGTACAGTTGCTTTAGTCGTCCAGAAGGAAGGTCTCTTGAGGCTTTTTGACGGGCTATCTTTGCGTCTCACGAGAAAGGCTTTCAGTGCAGGTATTGCGTGGGGAATGTACGAAGAGATTGTCAAGTTTGTTACGAAGAAATGAAATGAAAAAACACGAAGATAATGAGTCCTGTATATAACGAATCAATAGATGCATGCATGTAGTCTTATAAGCCTTTCAAGAACTCTGTAGCGCACCTGGTAATCGCCATAGTAGGGTCAAGTGGCTTCAGAGAGGGATGTCCAATAATACTTAATGCAGAGAGTGCCAAGAAACTGTGGTAAGGATCAGGATCGTCCACATTTGTCTTTCCAAAGCCTCCCATGACTTCATTTTGAGCCATAGCTAGCAGGAAATCGGCTGTCTGTACCCGATCAACAAGCTTTTCTCTGCCCATCAAAGCCAATGCACCAACACACCAGAAGGAGTAACATGTATCTCCAGGCTTATTGTCTCTTCCATTGTAACTACCCTGATCCTCATCACTAAAGGATTCGATTCCAAGTTCCAGCAGCGAGAAATTAAATTCAGAGTAACCAATCTGACGGTGTACCAACCACTCAATCGTATTCTCCCATTCATGAGAGTTCAATCTCCCAATTAGCTTTAATGTTGCAAGTGCACAGAAGACATATCCTCCATGACTTTCTTTCATTCCAATACCGCCGTCATACACAACGAGTGACCGCACGTATTGTTCTAGCCTGTCGAGATTTATATCGTATTCTTCATTCTCACATCTCATCATCTTGCGGATGGCTACTGCCATGTAGCACTGCCGAAGATCTCCATCCCCAAAAGGAGTTCCATTCACATCAAGCATCGCTAAAAACCTTCCATCCTCTAGTTGACACTTCGATAAATACTCCATCATCTTCTTCTTATCAAGTCTAGTTGTATAGTCTTCTTTCAACATGAGAAGAACACACAGAGCCGAGTAAGTGTTTGCAATGGTGGCGGAATCATATGCCATACCTGGCGAATCTTTGGGTAGCTCATGCGTGATAGAGCCTCTGAAGCCTTCTTCTGTATGAATAAGATGAGAATATATGAATTCCACTAACTCTTTACGCTCGTTTTCTTTGAACTCATGGCCAAGGAGAGAGAGGCCACCGATGGCACAATATACAAGCATGAGCTTATTAGAGTCCTCCTTCTGTATCCGACATGGAAGAAGTCCCAGACATCGACTGAAATATTTAGTATGCTTCTGAAGGTATAGATCGGGAAGTCTCTCCATTAATGTGAGGTGATTTTGATTTCTTCCATCCGATGCCAGTGTTGATATTTCATTCTTTTGGTGCCATTTTTCAGGTGGCCGGCGCGCAGCCAGTGCATGATGTAGACAATGCCTCATTCTACAATGTTAGAGATAAACCACAGAAAAAACAATGGCATCGATCTTTTGGAATTGAAGTATAATAATCTTAAATTGATAGATTTGTGTTATAAAGAGGCAACTCAGCGAAATGTATAAAAAAATTTAGGCAAACACCAATTTGTAAGAGGCAACCTCGAAGGCTCTCAATTTAATAGGAACCTCAGTGACACCTCCAGCCACTTCTACAGTCTCAAGGGTCTCCAACTCATCTTCAAGGAGATCAACCTTGTGTGCACTCACCACTTTCTTGCCCTTAGATAAAAGCTTTCCCTTGGCTTTACCACCAAGAGCTTCATAAACTCTAAGTATAACAGCCTTTCCGCCTTGGGAGTTAACCTTCACTGGGAGATCGCCAAGAGAAATGTCCTCATCATCTTCGGCCCTCTTAACATGTGACAAAACGAGAGTGTCATCACCTTCAATGCGAACCAAATCCAAGAATGAAGTGTCTTCAGAGTTAATGAAGTAAGGTGAAACAATGTCATAGTTGAAGTTGTACGCAACTTCGACTGTCTTTGCACTGAGAGAACCAGCATGTGGGAAGATCGCGTACTTGAAATGATGCTTACCCATATCAGCATGTGCATCAGGCTCCTTTGGAGATCTGAGAAGAGACAATCTCATCAAGTTACCATGTGTAGAGAAGCCATACTTCGAGTCATTAATGATACTGACACCATAAGAATGGTCAGAGTAGTCAGCAAATTTGTGGTGACAAACCTCAAACTTGGCAACGTCCCAAGACGTGTTGTAGTGCGTTGGTCTGCGCGTAATACCAAATTGAGTCTCATAACTTGCAAACTCAGAATGTATATCAACTGGGA
>JAKTVL010000021.1:0-122942 GCA_030557175.1 Petasospora japonica
AGCTATCCGCATATCCCCTGATCTGCCTTCAGGCGTACCTACATAGTACCCGGAATTTTAATGACACTTACTTTTAATCATATTAATTTGGACATTTCGCTGATTTTCGGAAGCTGAGGTTTCTAGCTTCCAGGATCTTGAACTCGCTACCTGCGAGAGAGCCGTCCGGCATTATGTGTGTGCGTGTTTTTCTTTCTCAGCATGCTCTGTCTGAGGTCTAGCCGGACGCAATTGTTTGATAAAACTAATTGTAATAAGCAAATCTGAAAGAGGTTTGGAGCCTTTTTTGGAAATATGACGCATTTTGGTGAGTGAGTTGATCACTTCAGCGGCTCATTTCAGTCAGTTCAAGGCATAAACATGTCCCGACAAAAAAAAAGATGACTCCAACACAACACTATGTATAAACACAAAGATTCGGACACATTGAAGTTGTGACGAGTCGCAACGCCTATTATTTGATCCGAAGGAACCACCTTCCTTGGGATCGGGCTACTCTCCAAACCCCTACTTAGAACGAGCACAGTAAAAAGGACTATCTGACGAACAAATAGCATCCCAGGATAGCCGGGTTCTATTCTGTGTCCTGTGATTTTTTTGCTGGGTTAGTACAATATCCAAGGATAGTACATACCAAATTAAGTATGAGGAAACTGAATGTTAATATAGAAATAAAGAAATCAGAGAATTGGAATATTAAAAGGTCACTTTACAATTTTCGCATATCCGAATTTCAAGATTTCTCTCAGTTACTGGACGTATAGAGCTTTGAATAAGCTCTTTAGTTATCTTTTGAGCCACACTTGGTGGATTTCATAATTCATTATTTTTTTTAACTCTCTTGCTATGGTTTACTTTAACTCGCGTTAGTTGATGTCCGGATGAACTTTGACACGTCATCAAGGATGTTGAGGTAAGGGGTGCAAACGATTTAGTTCACTGCTTAAGATTTTATCGTACCGTATAGGAAAATTCATTCATGCATAAAAAAGATTTTTCATAGACCGGTTTCCAGCTCTTCTGTTTGAATCCCAATTCTCTAAATAGCTTTACCAGTGTTTTTCCGTGTTGCAGGTCCAGGCAATCTCTGTGACGCCAGCCAGCCAGGCACTCTCTCCAGGATGTCAAAGCCCAGAAGCCTCAATCGACGAAATAACCAATAGACTTAATTCAGCAACATCCTAAAGTAGAGACACTCTTGGTGGACTGATTCTTTGAATTTAAAGTTCTTATCCAGCGTCAAGTAACAATGGCAGCTGGCTATTCACGCCATTGTGGGCGACCTGCTGGCTTTATTGGACTGAAAGGCATAGATTCTTGCAGAAATGCTCAAGTAGGATTTAGACGGATTAGAATTTGAGTCATAGACTAGAGAAAGTAAACTCCAATAACTATGGAGTAGTGCCGGACTTTTAGGGCGCCTTACGTTTTCCCCGCTAGGTATGTCTGATTTCAACCAATCAAGCCTTGGGCCTCAAGCGGAAGAAAGCGAAAGGCAAATAACAATCGCGCTAGTTTTTTGACTTAAAAAAATTAACTAGTGAAGTCCTACAGTAGCCTGGAACATTGGAAATATTTTGAATATATGGTACTAGATAGTTGATACTTGAGTTTTAACCCGCAAACCAGTCTTCCGCAAGTCGTACACAATTGTGGCGTGCGCGAACCGGCATTTTAGCGCCAAGCTGTGGCAGATGCTATAGAAAAATTTCCGGCGAAATACTACTTTCTGTCCTTAGGAACAGAGCCAAGGCACCTAATAGCTATTGAAAGGGTAAGAACTGCGGAAAACTTTGAGTATACAAAAACTACTGGACGTTTGCCGCAGTAGTCTTAAGTGCTTCAATACAATTCGCCAACCAAAGCCATTGAAGAGCCGTGCAAATAAGAAGCAGTTTCAGAGTACACAACGCGTTTTATCAATTCCATATCAGAACACCCCACTCATCCTTTCAGCTCAATACAGAAGAACAAAAACACAAGAACTATGGCTATATTTCCGAAGCTTACGTCTACCTTGTCTTCGTCATCGTTGACGTCTCATGCGTCCCATAATCAGACACATTCTGCGCATGCGAACTCAGCTTCCAGCTCATCGGTGACAAACAACAACTTGGTGCACACTAGCTCACATCCGTTTGAAGTATGCATTGATTTAGAAAGTCCTCCGATAATATTATATGGACCACCTTCGGAGTCTTCGGGATCTTTGATTTCTGGTCAGCTTGCTATCGAGGTGCCAAAGGAGGCTTTCGCCCAATCCAAGCCAACGAACAAGAGAACCTCATCATCTGGCGGCGCTCTTAACCAGTTACAAAGCACGCTTTCTAATCTTAACATGAGTCCAACCTCATCGCATAATGCTTCACCAGGGGCTTCAGCTAACAACTCTTCAGCAAATCTTATGTCGCTTCTCAATATCAAGGACCATATATTGATCAACTCAGTGCACCTTTCTCTAGTCCAGAAAGTTCATTATGCCAAACCATTTCTTCCACCATCAAACACCCTTGCAAATTGCTCCAGTTGTAAGAAGAAGGCGACGGAGCTGGCCAGATGGGACATCCTCACGAAGGCTCACAACCTTCCTGTGGGGAAACACAGCTATCCGTTTTCTTACCTCCTTCCAGGTACGCTTCCTGCCACTACATGTCTAGGATCTAGTGGAATTACCACAATAAAGTACGAGCTTGTTGCTATTGTTTCTTACAATAATCATAATAATCAGCAAACCATGATGAAGCTTGTTCTTCCTGTGAACATATCCAGATCTATCTTGAGAGGACCTGACAGAAATTCACTTAGAGTGTTTCCACCAACAGATGTCAATACAACAGCTGTGCTTCCAAACGTGATCTATCCAAGATCATCTTTTGCTCTTGAATTGAAGCTTGATGGTGTCTCTTCTGCAGAGAGGAGGTGGAGAATGAGACGGGTGACATGGAGAATCGAAGAGAACATCAAGGTTAAGGCGAACGCCTGTATGAACCACAAGGCCAAACTCAAAGTTCTAGAGGTACATATTCGCAAAACACAACACCTCCCAAAGACTGCTGTGAAGAGAAATCAACAATCCGGCCCTACGACTCAAGTTACAGTACTTAATACAGCCAGTGCACCGAACAACCTGACACCTGCTCCCTCCAACAATGGTATAGCACCACAACAATCTGTTACTAACGATGCCATTCGTCCTATACCATCTAATGATGATTTATCATCTGTTCATACTGATACCAACCTGCATCCGAGTGATCATGCTAACGACGAGATTCGTCAGCAACAACAGCAATCTCAGCAAGAAGAGCAACAGAAGAAGGAACCGGAATATGCACTTTATTGTGAAGAAGTTAGAACGGTTGCCTCAGGAGACCTGAGAAGTGGCTGGAAGTCTGATTTCACAGGCAAGGGTAAGATTGAGTTGGTCGCTGATATCTCCTGCTTCAATTTATCGAGCGCAGCGGGGCCCCATCACACTCACGTTTCTTCGAAGCAGCCAATTGAACCGCCTATTACACACCCTACAGTCAGCTGTGATATCGATGATCCTGTTCTTGGAATTATAGCTTCTCATGTACTGGTGGTTGAAGTTGTCATTGCTGAGGAGGTTATGCAAAGCACCAATTCAAACACCTCGCTGACGCCCTTATCTTCACACCAGGACAAGAAAGACACCTCAAGTGACCAGAGACTTGCAGAGATATCGCCTGTATTCGCTAACCACATCAAGCCCACTCAATCTTCAAGATCAGAACTCAGTCAACTTAACAAGACTCCTGAAGCTCCGCAGGCGGTTGGTGTTCCAACGGGATCTGCACGAGTTTTACGTATGCAATTCAAGGTCAACATCACTGAAAGATCTGGCCTAGGTATTGCTTGGGATGACGAGGTTCCCCCAATGTACACTGATGTCTCAGCCCTTTCACCACCAACGTATGAGACGGCAATGTCACCTGAGTTTTCACCGAGCACCGATGCTACGAATCCTCCTCTTTATCCGTTGAATCCAGCACACACACACACTCACATTAACGGAAACACAGGGACTACTACGCCAGGTGTGATTTACGGAATTGGGACTACCCCAGGGATCACCCCAAGACAATCAAGCCAGTTTCAGAGCTTGAATGGTGCTCTTGATATGGATGAGTTCACTTTAAATTAGTGCCTGATGTTGATCATGGACAACGTAACTGTTTTTGTTATTAGACTATTCAAGTTTTGTTGTACGACACGCCTTAGACTATACAGCTGTTTGTTACACGAGTTATGAGTAGAGGTGGAGAATTCCAATGTAGATAATTGATATATAGATACAGAGAATGCTATTCATCGTCACTTTCAGCAATAATAGCCCTCTTCTTTGGCACTCTCACGACATCTTCATCCTCAGACGGTTCGTTGGATGGATCAGTAACATCAAAAATGGCGTTAACGGTGGCTGAGGAAGCTCCATCTATATGCAAACCACTATCAAACTCATTTCCATTGCGGTCATTACCACCGATCCCATCATTTTCAGCATCAGATTGCGAGATAGAGTAAGATTCTACCTCTTCAATCGAATGGGACTTAGAATCAGAATCAGAATCAGAATCAGAATCAGAATCAGAATGAATATTCAAGTTACCGCCAATGTCCGATGATTTGACTTGCACATCATTGTTATTATTCCGAATATCATTGTCATAATCATCGTTAATTATAGCGGTCCTTCTTTTTTTAATACCAGACGATGTCAGCGGAGAAGAAGCTCTCTTAAAAGCCCCGCTTCCATCAACAGACAGCAAATTGGAGGCACGAACGGAGGAAATTTCGGTAAGCTCAGAGTTTCCTTCGTTTGGAATTGACGCTCCGTCATCGAGAATTCTTCTTAATTCACCAGCAGTCAATGTACCAGCGTTAGACTCCAGAAGCTCTCTGAGACGTCTTTCACGCTCAAAGAACTCATCATCATCATCATCATCAGAGTCCAAGATATATTCCATAGATTTGTAGTTTTCAGGTCCACGCCTATTGGACTTCAAATTACCCTCTTCATCGGAAATATCATGAAGAGCAGGTCCCTTTTGTCCTCTGGACTTCTTTTCCCTCTGCTTCTTCTTTCCCCTTTTCCCTTTCTTTCTGGCAATTCCTTTTTGGCCAGCGCCTTCAGACTTTTGAATGGCAGCCTCCAATTTGTCTAATTCATTATCCATGTAGCCTAGTCGACCTTCTTGATCATCATGGCTCCGGCTGAAGGCCAGGTCATCTTCATCAGAAGAATAACCAGCACCTGCAAAATATTTTTCATCATAATAATCCTGGTCGTTCGTCTCATACTGTTTGGTGATCTTCCTGATAAGGATGTAATCATTAGCAGTTTTTCCTTCGTCCACCTCAATGGCGGTATACAGATACATTTTAACGAGCTGATTCACGGTAATCAATGTATTGACATCCGAGTCCCCAAGAAAAGCACATCCATCATTGGTGCTAGAAGGAAGGGTAAAGCCTGCAAGCCTCAGAAGGTATCTTAATCTTGGTTCTGTGACAAGCTTCACCATCTTCGAATCCTCACCCGTGATAAGACAGGCAGAAGGCTCTGCTTGTTGCTGATTGGTTTCAGCATCAAGTCTGAGAGTTGAGATCTTCTCCATCTCAGCGGATACCCATGATACCAGCTCGCTCTGGCCAATATCAATGAGTGCTGCGACTATGAGACCGACTTTTCTATGAAGATCTAAATCTTGCGCCTTGAATTCCATGACTTCTGTGACAAGTTTACTCCTGTTTGGAGCTTGTGGGGGAGCATAAATATCACCCGTGCTCAGGAAGTAGTCATATTCTTTTTCTTTCATCATGGGGAAAAGAATTTCAACGTAGAGATTCGGAGTTTTGTCAATGGCTTTTCTGAGCCTTCTCATAAAGTGCACCATGAAACTTTCAACATGTTTCCTATTTTTTGACGTCTTTGGAAGACCATCATCAGCCAGCATGGAGTGGAGGCATAGCATAAAGTCTAATCGATACAAGAAACTTTCCCTCTTCGATTGGAAGAAAACTCTGTGGAGGAATTTGATGGCCTTCTTCAATGACTGTTCTGTAATATCCTCAAATCTTTGAATATGTTTGATGTAAGCGTTGATAATATGAGGATGAATCAGAGAAAAAGTAAATGATTTTTCAGTTTTCATTCGGTCATCTTTGAGCTTCTTAGCATTGCTATCCAGGAGTCTTTCCTTCGTTGCATCATCAGTTTCGTCAATTGTCCGCTGTTCAATAGTGTGGTTCTTTTTAAGAGTTCTGGCTTTGTAATTCAAAATAGACTGTTTCATATCTTGTTTTGCATAACTATCCAGCTGCTTTAAAGTCACATCCAAGGTATCCACCAGGGAATCAATGAATTCAGGAGATCTCCTATAAGCGAACTTTGCTATGCTCTGGAGTGGTTTCAAGTAATTATCACCGAAGATTTCCTTTTGCAGGTCGTCAGACAAGTGTCTGTTTTCCTCAAAAGAGGACAAGGACATCGTGCTTGCTACCATAATAATCTCTTTGTAGAATATCATGGATGCATGAGCCAAGCCATATTTTGCTATCATAGAATCGTCGTTTGAGAGCCCTGTTTTATTAGCCGAAGACACCATATTGAGTGAAGTTCCAAGCAAAATAAACATCTCGGGAGAAAAAGCAGCACCAACAAGAGTATAGTCAACCTCATGGACCTTGAAGCCGTATCTTTCTCTTTGGGCTTCCAAAAACCAGGATACCAGCATGAAGTAGGTTATCTTTTCCACATCAGAAATCTTTTGCTCAGACTGCTTCTGTGTGAGGACTCTGGTACAAGCCTTGATAAATGGGTTGAAGGCACCATCGATGAAATCACAAATAAATGAGTAAAATACCTTTCTGTTTCTGGCACCAATAACGGTCTCAGGGAAAATAACCTCTTCATCTGGGTCATAAGCAAATCTTTTGGCCTTTTTCCACTTCTTGTGGGCATCAAAAGAACTGATGATATTGTTAACACCAAGAACATTACCAGAATTAGACATCGTGAGTCGGCCCATATCTGGCGTTTGCAAAGACAACAAAGTTCCAAATCTGCCATGCCGACTTGAACTGCTTTTCTTGAATTTAGAGACCATTTCTTTTTCTCTCGATAGCAAGTCTGAAAGGGCTAATCCGCTTGATGTTTGACCTTCTAAACCTTTATCTTGTGTGTTCGGGTTTTGAAACATAATATAGGATGGCTTCAAAGTCTTCAACATAAGATAAATGATGTCTTGGAAGACAAGTGCTAGAAGCTCTGGATCAAAATCGCGATCAATACCAATAGAAGAACACATGACAAGAAAGAAAGTGAAGACCATATTATCATTGAACGCACCAATACAAGCACCAATATTGACATCATCGATAGAGATACCCTTGGGTAAATCTTCAGTGAGGGAGGACTGCTTATTTGACTTGATTATAAGCTTTGAGATACCTGCTGGTTCAATCTTTAACAAGTTTCTGAAGAAGGCAACACATTGCTTTATGATGATGTAATCACTTGGATCTCTCTCTTTCTTTTCTTTGTTAACAATTGGCAGAGCGATCTTGATTATTGCCTTTAAAACAGAACCCCCTCTATATGTAAGGATGTGCTTCTTGTAGAATAATTGGTTCTTCTTAACAGCTTGGTAGTTGTCGAGTTGATTCTGATACATGGTAGATTTGAGCTCAGATGGCCAAGTCAGGAAGACAAGCAACTTCATGCACATTCTGGCGATCTTTTCATCATGTCGCTTGGAGAAACCAGATATACTCTTGCTATCGTCATGAGATACTTCATCCCACATGCAAAGAATGGTCACCAGGTCTTTGAGAATACCAGATTCTGCACACGCAATAGCAACTTCTGAAGAGTTCTCTCTCATATCATGAGATCTGAACCACTTGTCAATATCTTGTAGACAGAGGAATGCCTCATCCCCCAATTTATATGGAGGCGGATCCAAATCTGAGGAGTAGTCAACACCACCTAGAGCAGATGTGAGAATGGCTATGTATGCCTTGATGTGTGACTGAGGTGGCATATTCCTCTTGAGACGTTGCTTTGCACGGCTCTCTAGGTCCTCCACTACATCCTCATCAGAGAGGTCCTCACCATCAATAGGCTCCCCATCAACGTAGTCTCCAATATTGAGCGATGGATCAAGTTCACTGACAGCCGCATCAACCTCTTTTGACATGACCGTTTGTATGGTATGCCTTATTTCTTTATACTAATAAGAGAGAGCCTCACGCGTCGCGTTCATGATGTTACGCGTTCCCACGAATAGGTGCCTCTACCAAGTCCCTATCCATGGGGTTACCCGCAAAATTCATTCCCCTTCATCTGATCCACCTGGACATCTGAAGCTTGGACACCTAGCAGCAGGCGCGTCTGGACGCGAAAAAACAAACAGCGTGTCACCTTCCACCAACAGAGAGCCGGAGATCGACTAGCAGCTCCAATTTGACAGCCTTTAGCTTGGAACCAAAGATGTCCAGTACAGGTGTGGAGGGTGCCTCAGGCATTGCCTCGCGCCTGCGTAACAAGACACCCGTTCCTAGTGATCAAGACACAGTTGGTGATATCAGCTCTTCGGAGCCAGATGTTGTTCAAGAAGTACTGGATCCTAAAAAAGAGTATGCCCATCAAGTCGACGAGCTTCACTCATCACTGGCTACTGCTGAATCTATCGTGATGCCAATTTTCTTTACGCTTGTGGGATTTGTGGTGCGTTGCTACAAGATTGGCTCCAACCACAATGTTGTCTGGGATGAAGCCCACTTTGGAAAGTTTGGCTCTTACTACCTTCGTCATGAATTCTATCATGATGTTCACCCACCTCTTGGAAAGATGTTGGTTGGGTTTTCAGGATATCTGGCAGGCTACAACGGTTCCTGGGATTTCCCTTCTGGCCATGAATACCCAGACTACATCGATTTCGTGAAGATGAGATTGTTCAACGCTATGTTCTCCGTTCTGTGTGTCCCACTTGCGTACTACACTGCTAAAGGAGTCGGTTTCAAGACTCCTGCCGTTTGGCTATTTACATTGATGGTCATTTTCGACAACTCTTATGCAACTTTGGGAAGATTCATTCTTTTGGACTCGATGCTTTTGTTCTTTACTGTCTCCACAGTGTTCTGTTTGGTGAGATTCCACAACGAGAGAAAGAACTCATTTGGTCGCAAATGGTGGAAATGGCTTTTACTCTTGGGTATTTCTATTGGATGTGTTTGCTCTGTGAAGATGGTGGGCTTATTTGTAACATCTCTGGTTGGTATTTACACTGTTGTTGACCTGTGGAATAAGATGAGCGACAAAGATATGCCATTTAAGATCTATGCAGCACACTGGGGTGCTAGAATACTTTCTCTTATCATCATTCCATTCTCAGTTTTCCTCTTGTCTTTTAAGATTCACTTTGAACTCTTGTCTGGGACTGGTCCAGGTGATGCTAACATGTCTTCTTTGTTCCAAGCCAACTTGAGGGGTTCATCCGTTGGCGGTGGCCCAAGAGATGTTGCGCTTGGGAACTCTGTTGTGACCATCAAGAACCAAGGTCTTGGTGGTGGCTTATTGCACTCTCATGTGCAGACTTATCCTGAAGGATCAAATCAGCAGCAAGTTACTACATATGCCCACAAAGATGCCAACAACGAGTGGTATTTCCAAAGAGAGAGATCCAGAGCACCATACAACGACACTCGTGATCTTATTGAATATGTTATTGATGGCATGCCAATTCGCTTGATCCACCGTATGACCAACCGCAACTTGCATTCGCACGCTGTTGGTGCTCCAGTTTCTAGGGGCGAATACGAGGTTTCTTGTTACGGTGACTTGGAGCGTGGTGACCCTAAAGATGATTGGATTGTTGAAGTTGCCCATCAATATGGAAATGAGGATAGGCTTAGACTTCATCCATTGACCACTTCGTTCAGGTTGAAACACAAAGAAATGGGATGCTATCTGATGCAAACTGGTAACAGTTTGCCACAATGGGGCTTCCGTCAAGGTGAGGTTGTTTGTGCTAAGAACCCATTCACTCGGGATAAGCGTACGTGGTGGAACATTGAACATCATGCCAACAGTGGTTTGCCAGATCCAGAACCAAGTTTCAAGCTTCCAAAGACCAATTTCATCAAGGACTTCATCCAGCTGAACCTAGCAATGATGGCCACCAATAACGCCTTGGTCCCAGATCCAGACAAGAAGGATGACCTAGCTTCTAGAGCTTGGCAATGGCCATCATTGAATGTTGGTATCAGATTGTGTGGCTGGGGTGATGACGTACCTAAGTACTTCCTCATTGGGTCACCGGCAACCACTTGGACTTCCTCCGTTGGTGTTATTCTGTTTGCCGCACTGGTGATCTACTACTTTGTCAGATGGCAGAGACAGTACAGGGACTTTGCAGGCGATGACGAAAAGCTGAACACATTCTTGATGGGTGGAATATACCCTATGTTTGGTTGGGGTTTGCACTTCTGTCCATTCCTTGTGATGGGTAGAGTCACATACGTCCACCATTACTTACCAGCACTGTACTTCGCTATGCTTGTCACTGTGTTCTTGATGGAGCACTTTACAAGACCATTGAGGGCTACTAGAAGCTCAAAGAATACAGCAATTTACTGGAGTATCTACATTGTTTGGTACGTTGCTGTTGTTGGAATCTTCTGGCATTTCAGACATATCTCATTCGGTTTGGAGGGTCCATCCAATCAATACGAGTACTTGAATTGGCTCAAGACTTGGAGAATTGCATGATTCGGTTTAATATCGGAAGTTAACGAACGAGACGATTCACGGTAATCTACTTGAGTATATAATTTCCGTAAAAATATAATAAAGTGAATATTTAAGAATGAATACCAAACTTACTTTAATTCGAAAATTATTTGACCTTTTCAATCTGATTTCTTCACTTCAGTAAAACAGGACGAAACGCTAAAAACCCTCGTGAAAGTCAGAGCCAAATGCCTTTTGCAAGACATGATAAATGCGGCGAGGACAGAGTAGAAAGTTGCACTCTGAACCTCATAGTAGTCCTTGAAACACTTCAAAATACTACAAACTGATTTCGAAATTTTTCCATAACATGAAATCTAGAGCAGAAAAGTACTTATTGCAAGCAGAGTAGCTGGTCATTTAAGCGTCGATACCAGGGAAAATGCGATGACTGCGGCCATTTGATCAAGATCATAAAGATGCTAATGTTGCGTGAGACTGAAGACCTCTTTGTTTAATCTCTCCTTCAATATCGGCCTCTTAAAAATATATACAACCGCTCATGGTCAGCTTTATAACTATGATAGTTAATTTCTTCTTAATGATCCTCGTCTGTCGGATCAATTTTGAAGATCTTGTCCGCATTGAGGAGCCTGTGAGGATCCAAAGCGAGTTTCAACTGTCTCATGAGGTCAATGGCTGGCTCACCAAGCTCAGCACGGAGGAACTCTCTCTTTCCAACACCAACACCGTGCTCACCCGTACAAGTTCCATCATTGGCCAACGCACGCTCGACCATTTTTTCCACAAGTGCCTTAACTTCTGCTTCTTGCTCATCTTTATGGAGGATCAGCGCATGGAAGTTACCATCTCCGACATGGCCAAGGATAGTAAAATGATATCCAGCAGCATCTAGATCTGCCGTAGTTTCACGAACCATCTTAGACAAACGAGAAATCGGAACAGCAACATCAGTGATGTAGATCTTCACATCTTCGGCAATGATCTTCTTTCCCCAGTCAATAGTAGACCAAAGGCCCATACGTCTGGCAGACCACAGCTCTGTTTTCTCCTCTTCCGAAGTGGCGAATTGGAATTGAATGCTCTTATTCTTTTCAGCGATTGACTCAATTGAGGAGACGAGCTCTTTGATGATGGATTTAGAACCACCAATCTTGATGAGAAGAGTTGGTTTCTCGAGCCAAGTTTTTGAAGTGGAGCCAACAAAGTTGATGCACTTCATCATGTTGGTGTCCAAAAGCTCCACAGCATTGACTTGAATACCCTTAGAAACAATGTCAGACACAGCATCAGATGCATTTTCAATCTCATCAAAATTGATCACAGCGACAGTTTCTTGCTCGGGTTGTACGTGAAGTTTTAAAGTAGCTTCAGTGACAATACCCAAAGTTCCTTCGGAACCAACAAACAGACCAGTCAAGTTGTAGCCAGCAGCACTCTTTCTAGGCCTCTTTTTAGTCTTAACAATAGTACCGTCGGCCAACACAACCGTAAGACCCAAGACGTTCTCCTTCATGGTACCGTATCTAGCAGCATTTGTACCCGAACAAGATGTACCGATCATACCTCCAATACAGGCACCTGGACCTGGATCCGGGCCAAACATTAGTCCATGAGGGCTCAAGTACTCATTGAGATCTTGCCATCCGACAGCAGGTTGCACGGTGACATCCAGATCCTTGTCGTTTAAGGTAATGATTTGATCCAAACGACCCAAGTCTAAAGTAATACCCGCTCTGGTGGCGAAGAACTGACCCTCAAGGGACGTTCCACCGGTGAATGGAACAATCGGAACTCTATACTTGTGTGCAATCTTCATCACAGCAGAGACTTCGTCCGTGTTGGCAGGGTAAACAATTAATTTAGGTTTCTGGTGTGGCTTTGGGTGATGGGTTTGATAATAAGAATCAGAATGATTCTCAATTTCAGATCGGGAATAACTGACGTACTCCTGGCCCAAGATGGTCGTGATCTCCTCCACAGCCTTATCAAACAACTCTGGGGTTGCATACTCGATCGCTGTGAGGGAGTTCAGTGTTGTTGTGGACGGCTTTGATGGAGGGAGCTTCAACTCCTCGTTGACGACGGTGCCCTCTCGTTGCGAATGAAAATACACAGCAGTAGCGACAACACCAGCAGCGAAGAAAACTGCTGGTTTGAGGATGAAATGTGCGCTATTGTTGGCTGATGAAGTCGAAAGTTGTCTCGAGAACCTTGAGCCCTCACGCACGAGGATACGTGGAGTTCCCGAGCATTTCCATGAAGACGCAGTTCTTGAAAAGAACATTACTGGAATCTTGCCCCAATGAAGATAGGAAAGAGTCAGGGGGTCGAAGATGGCAAAGGAGGAAAGAAGCTCGATGTAAATATGTCCACCCTCCGCGCCAACTCAAGGAGCCACACTTTTCTTAAGCGGACGAAGAGTCCGCCGCTCTTTCCTCTTTGGGCGATGGTTTCGGATTGAGCTGGCGGAGCTTCGACTTTTAGAGTTCGCATCGTTATTTTCCTCATGGTGCCTCAATAAAAACACAAAGACAATGTATAGTAACAAAAGTCTTTTTGATTGACCAATTTGGTTGCGCTAAGCACTCGAAATGGGTAACTTGGGTCTTTATGACAAGGCTCACAACCATTTGGCGCGAGTGATCAGAACGGCCGAAAATTCGCCATTCCATGCTCATCATTGTCATCAGAAAGTGCTAGTGAGATAGAACAGAGCATGTCTTCCGACTGGCAGCCTTCGAGCATTGAAGAACTTATCAACAGGCTTGAGGAACACACTCATCATGCTTCTCGTGGCAGAGCCTTTAAGCAGACGTTTCCCCTCCTCACGGTTTCAGGGCTGAAGAAGACACTGGTGTCCTGGAGATTTAATGAATGGGACTATGGAAAGCCCACAAAGATCAATCTTCCGTCCAATGCCAGAGGCCTCTTTACGTTGGAAGGAGAAAACCGAATTGTTGTACGTGGGTATGATAAATTTTTTAATATAGGAGAGAACCCCATGACGCGCTGGGAGTGGCTCGCTGAGAATACAGAGGGTCCATACACAGTGACAGTTAAAGAAAATGGATGTATCATATTTCTTTCAGGGCTTGAAGATGGCACAGTTGTGGTGTGCTCAAAGCACTCTTATGGTTCAAGGAATGATATTGACAGAAATCATGCTATTGCTGGAGAGATTGCTCTGAAAAAACAATTAGATACCATGAGGATTTCTATGGATCATTTAGGAAAGAGGCTGTTTGAGCTTAACTGCACTGCCGTGGCCGAGTATTGCGATGATTCTTTTGAGGAGCATGTTGTAGAATATTCACGGGATAAATCCGGTCTGTACTTGCATGGCCTGAACGTCAACCAAGCACTATTCAAGACGAGTCCAATGAGTGAAGTGGACGCATTTTCCGAAGAGTTTGGGTTCAAGAAATTGAAGAGCTTTCAGAAAAGAAACATTATGATGCTCCAAAAAGCGCTGGAACATTGCGCCAGTACCGGTGCATATAATGGACAAGAGACGGAAGGATTTGTTATTCGTTGCAAGCTGAAAAACTCTCAAAGAGACTACTTTTTCAAATTCAAGTTTGAGGAGCCATATCTCATGTACAGACAGTGGAGAGAGGTAACGAAGCAGTACATTGCTTTGAAAGAACGTCATTATATCAGAATAACGAAACACAAGCTAATTACCAACAAGTACCTTGACTTTGTGATCCCGCTTCTTGACGCTGACCCAGTGCTTTGCGAGCAGTTCTCAAAAGGACTTGGAATCATTTCATTGCGAAAAAGGTTCCTTGAATCATACGGTGCTTCAGTATCAGACATCCTTAGCCGTGAGAAGCTCAGAGAGTTAGAGGAATTGAACTCGGCGATGGCTGAGCTCAAGATTGACGAAACTACAAAATTCATTCTGGTCCCTATTGCTACAATTGGGTGCGGCAAGACCACCACCGCAATGACGATCTCCGGTTGCTTTGAGGATGAATGGGCTGTTGTAATTAATGACGACATCCCAAATGGGAAAACTGGCCCCACTGAGTTTGTGAGGAGGGGATTGACCCATTTGAAGGAAGGAAAACGGGCGGTGTTTCTGGACAGAAATAACCACCAGTTCCGTGAACGTCAGCAGATTATTGATACAGTTGCCAGACTGAAAGATCAGTACTTGGAATATAACACCAACATCCAATTTATCTGTGTGAACTTCGTGAATGGGGACGTCCATGATAATGAACTTTGGAGAGTCACATCGGGTCGTGTGTTCGACCGTGGAGATAATCATCAGTCCATCAAAGCATCAAGTGACGACCCGGTGACGATCAAGAAGATAATGAGAGGATTCATTAACAGATTTCAGCCCTTCGAACCTTCCAAAGAACCCGATTCTTGCTTTGACTTGGTGATTGACTTGGAGGTGAGCACGAAATCGTCCTCCCTTGGTAATGCAAAGACTGTGATGAATGCACTAACTGAGAAGTATCCTGTTTTGATTAAGGAGTTGCCATCAGAAGATGATATAAATAATAGCTTTGAGAGGGCTCTCCGATTCAAACCAACGTTCACGAAATTTAAACCGAAGGCAAAGAAGCAAAAGCACCCTCAAACACATAAGGAGGGACAGGAAAAGCAAGTGAAACCAAAATCACCGGTATATTTTAGTATTGATATACCAGAAACATCCTCACTGGTCGCACGTATCGAATCCATGTTATCCAAGCATCCTGAAGACTCACTTTTGACCAACTTAAGAGCGAGTTCTCGTATTCAACACGAATTTCATGTCACTGCCTGCCATGTCACTCAGGGAAGAAATGGAAATGAACAGGAGAAAGAAACATGGAAGAAGTATACATCTTTGCTTGCCCTCAAAAAGGCAGCCAATGAAGATTTCTCCAGTGTAAAGGCGTCCTTAAAGCTATCTTCCCTTGTCTGGGATTGCAAGGCAATGTGCATCCTAGTTTCTGAGGTTAGATTTCTTGACACATTACATCCAACGGCCGAATTGCACTTGAATATTGCTAATGAACTTCCACACATTACGATTGGAACTGTTGATGAATCTGTGAAGCCTGTTTATTCTAATGTGCTAGCAAAGATGTCTGTTGATAAGAAAAGTGGGGTAAAGACTCTTGAATGGAACGAAGACGTACGGATAGAAGGGGTCCCATTGATAGTCAATTACTAATACAAATGTTTAACGATATAGATACGCCGACATTTCATTTGCTGAAATCTCCTTTGTTAACAACTAAAGTGTCCAGTACAGAAATGGCAGCATATAGTCTATTTTCGGCTTCCGGGAACACCAAAGAATTATTAGAGTAGAAAACCTCATCCGTGACTTCCTCCTTATGACGAGGTAAGCAGTGCATGAACTTCCAGTTTGGAGAGGCAACCTTTGTGTGATCAGATGAGATCTGGAATCCAGTAAACTGTTGAAGCTTCTTTTCTGTTTCAGCCTCCTCACCCATTGACACAAAAGTATCTGTCACAAGAATGTTTGCGTTCTTCGAAGCATAAATTGGGTCATTTGTAAGCTCAAATGATGCACCAGTCTCAGCAGCAACTTCCTTAGCTTTATCCACAATCATAGACTTCATCTCAATACCATCTGGTGTCGCGACAGAGACATTGATTCCTTCTCTCAAAGAGGCAATAAGCAAGTCGTTGATAACGTTGTTCGCATCACCAATCCATGTTAGCTTGAGATCCTTTCTAGAATCTGGGAAGGCCTCGCGGATGGTCATGATGTCAGTAATAGCTTGCAGTGGGTGATAAGTGTCACACAGAGAATTGATAATTGGGACATCTGAGTGCTTACAAAGGGCCAGGATCTCTGCATGGCTGTTCACACGGGCAAATATTGCCGCAACCATCGACGAGATCACCTTTGTAGTATCATAGAGTGACTCATTTACACCAAGTTGGATATCGTCCTTGCCCAGGAACATCGGCTGAGCGCCGAAGAAGGAAGCGGCACCCTCAGAGGAGATTCTGGTTCTAGTAGATCTCTTAGAAAAGATAAGGGCAATAGTCTTCCCCAAAAGCTTGTCATGATGCTCCTTAATTTCAGCTGGATCCCTGCGCTTCACGATTGACTTTATCTTGAGTGCCTTGGAGACAAGTGAGTCAAACTCGGCCGTGGAGAGGTCCGAGATGGACACAAGATGGCGCAACGGGCGCATCGAGGAAGTGCTAAAAAGGCGTTTGGAGATAACCATTATGTAGATTACAATCAAAGTCGTTTTCTGTATCTTTCAAAAGAGATGCACATGTCACCTTTCCTTCCTGTTTTAAAAGAACAGCTGACTGCCTCGAGAAATGGAAGGGTGAGTCAGTTAGGGTGTCCAGGTGTTAGTCATCGGTATACGCACTCCGAAGATATCTGGCTGTTTGTGCCCCTCGACAATTGACCTTAATTAGTCTTCTACAGCAAAACATATCTAACCAAAGAATAAAAGTTTATGCACCATCACTATCATCCTCCTCTTCAGCCTCTTCGAGCCAAACGACGAATTTATGCACTGTAGCATTGTCCTGTGGGCCCTTGTACCACCATTTTAGAATATCCTCTTCATCAGTAATATCAAGATCATAGAGGATTCTCACGATATAGAACATGATCTCCTTTCCAGAGTCTCTTGTAGAGGTCTGATTCTCAAGCTCATTCAACAGATCGATCTTCTCCTCAGAGTTGAAAGCTTGACGCTGGAATAATGGCGCCCACTGTCTGAACACTTTGTCTGTGGCTGAAACGGCGTTGAGCGTGCCTGTCTCGATGAAATGGGTGACACGGTTCAAAAGAGCCTTGATTGTAACCATTCTAACCTCAGAATATGTTACATTCATACTCATTCTCAACGTGTTCAACTCAAGCATAGCGGTATCCAAATCGTGATTGTTCTCAACAGCACGAGAAATAGTGGCGAGGCCTTCCACCTCAAAGTCATCCTCTTCCTCCTCCTCATACTCTGTGGCCATACTCGTTGTGGAGTAAGTCCGCCTCTTTTTCTGCTTAGTGGTGGCATGCGTGGTAGACACAATAGAATCATCAGATAGAGATAATTCACTCATCTGATACATCAGGGAATTTACAGGTTTGGATTCATCCTCATCGTCATCCTCATCAGACTCGTAAACAAATCCAACACCTTGCTTGCCAACAACGGAAACGTCATAGCTTGCATCATCTTCTATGCTTCCTTCTGAGTCTTCCTCGTTATCATCTTCTTCACTATCAACAAATGAGTCATCACGATCTTTCACGTGTTGGGCCGAGACTCTTACGTCTCTTTCAACAGTTTGACCGTCTGCAATAACGACATCAAAGCCAAGCACAGCGCCTTTATCCAATTTACAGCCTTTCCCAACTTTCGTACCACTTGCCACAATGGCGTAATCCACGACGCTATCATCTTCGATTACGGCATTATCCCAGATGTAAGAGTTCGTAATGATAATATTATCTCCAATACGACAGTTACGTCCAATGACAGAGTTTTCAATGCGCGTTCCTGCCCCAATGACAGTATTTGAACCAATGGCAGTACAGGCGCCAATTTTGCATGATTGAGCCAACACGACGTCACATTCTTTGTAGACATGTTTTGATTCGTACTGATATGATTGGTTCTCTAGCAAATTTGAGTCCAAACATATTGGATAACACCAACGTGCCAGCAAATCTTGAGAAATGGAATCATAAGTTTGCCAACTTTCGACACGAGCAGCGTAATCATCGGTAATATATGCATAGATTGACTTTTTTAGGATATCGGAGGACAAGATCCCTTTAACAAAATCACGACGAAGATATTGGTAATCGAAATTTTCTTGGAAAATTGCCGGGACATGAGGAGAACAAATGTCCACATGGCAGTCAATGAGATCGTTTCTGACAATGAATTCATCGACATCCTCCAATAATTCAGGGTCAATATCAATAGATGCCTTCTTACCATCTGCAGGAGGGATTTCTTTGTAATACAAACACTTGTTTGTCTTTGCATCAAGAATAAAAGCAGCAGGTTCAGAATGAGAGCGAGTTCTGTGGAGGGCAGAAGCCTGGGTGAGGACCATTGTAGCTATGTGGTCCTTATCCACAGCTCTGCGGGCCTTATGTGCTTCCATAACCTTATCGAACTGGATGTTTGTGACAACGTCACCAGACACAAGTAAGAAGTCACCAGTAATAAGACCTCTGTTATCGAGGTCTCTCATGGCATCACCCACGGAGCGAGACTCCAATGTCATGATTGTCTGGATCTTGAATGGTGCCCACGGATTGCTCCACTTGGAGGACTCAATATATGCCTGGATCTGATCAGCATGAGAGCAACACATTAGATAGACCTCATCGACACCTGCCTTTGCGAGGAACTCTAAGGTGTATTCAAGCAAAGGCACGTTGGCCAATGGAAGAAGGCAACGCGGTCTCACAGAAGTGAGTGGCATGAACCTTGTCTCGAACGAGTCTGTAAGGACAATAGCCTGCAATCGCTCATCTTTGACGACCTCCTTCTGCTTCTTGGCTTTTGGCGGCATCTTCCGTTGCGTACTGCTGGAGAAGGAACATTGAAGGTTGTTAGCCGTTGACTCTACTCACTTTTTTTTTATGGCGATGATGAGGTCTCTCGCGCACATTTAGTCTTCCTCTTCTGACTTATTTTAGGGCTCTGGATATAGTAAAATACGGCAGACACAGTGGAAAAAGAGAGTAAAACATGCAAAAATAAATTATAGACTTACTATGCTAAAAATATTTGCCAAAAAAAATAAGAATGGGAATGTGTGGAAAGAATTGTGCTCGAGGTGGGGTTTGAACCCACGACGATCGCGTTACTCGTGACATTTGCACAACGTCAAAACTTTTGCCGCTATAAGCACGAGGCTCTAACCACTGAGCTACACGAGCGCATTCTTAATCCGGCTAAGGACCTTTATGGTATATAGATTAAGATTCTTGTCGTGGACTGAGAGGTCGCTTATATAAGCGATAGGCGACCTTTTGTTTACAATGCTGTCATATTATAAACGATTTCGGTGTTCAACAGAATTCTTAGGTAATTACAGGAGGTTTAGCAAATAGGCTTTCTGTTTTCAAAGCGTTCAAATATTGTCGCTAAGATAGTCGATGGTCAGTCTATGACTATAGAGCAACCAGTGTCATTAGTTTATAGATTCGATGCCGATCCGCTTGAGGAGATAAAACAGGAACCGCTATGATGCCTCCAGGGTGCCGCTAGGGTGCCTCCAGCCTGCTGCAGTGACGGCTTAAAATTTAGCCCAGAAATAAGGATCCTTATTCAGAACCGAAGGGCCACTTGACGAAATGTCCTGAGGTTATAGAGTTCTGAACTACCGACTTCAGCCACTCGAGACCGAATGATAACACAGCTTGGATCGATTAATGTTTCCATCGCAAAGGAGGCACATACACAGCTAACCGTATTTATGGGGAACAATTGCTTACTGAAAGCGACAGAGACACAACTGCTTCAGATAGAGTCTTACTATGGACTTTGCTGATGAAGAATCCTGAATAGGCCAGATGATAGGTGACGCAGAGGAAGTTCCCATGATAAGAATGCGAGGTCAATTTCAAGCTTCATACTTTTTATTATTATTCTTAAATCAGAATTTTAGTATACTTCCTACCTAGCTCTGATCTGTCACCTACTCTCCAACCATTAAATCCCAGTGCAAAACAGAATATATCCCCGGATAAGCTGCCCAATCGGGATTGTCTCCGCGAGAATGACAAAAATCTTATCGCATAAAGTCCCCCACCGTTTAAGTTCGAAACGTTGTTTCGCCATCAACAAACATCAGCCAGTGCAACTGCAAGAGCAATGACAGAGAACTGGAAGGAGCTGAGCTGGGATCAAAAACCGACGATTCGACAAATAACTGGTCGTTCCATAATTGCTGGGTTGGTTATAGGATCTGTGATCCTCATCTCTAATTTTCAATTCGGCTTACAAACGGGTTGGGTTTCGATGATGTCTCTTCCATCGGCCCTTTTGGCGTTTGCAATATTCAAGCAATTCCAAGAGAAATTGTCATATGAGTTCACAGATGTTGAAAATGTGTTTGTGCAGAGTATTGCAGTGGCTGTGGGCACAGGGCCATTGGCTTATGGCTTTGTCGGAGTTGTACCCGCCATTGAGAAGTTCCTACGATCAGATGAGTCAGGAACAGGTAAATTGGTCCACTTTTCTCTATGGGAACTTATTGTATGGTGCACAGGACTTGCATTCTTTGGGATTTTTTTTGCAGTCCCTCTAAGGAAACAAGTTGTGGTCAAAGAGAAGCTACCATTTCCATCTGGCTCAGCCACAGCAACATTGATTGCTGTGCTCAACAACACTGAGATCCATCATGAGTCTGAGCAAAAGTCAAGCACGTTGCCATCTCAGTATAATGAGCTCTTGTTAGAAAATGAAGAGAATTCATCTACAGAAGAGACAACTCTTTTGGAAGAAACGGTGTCCGTGGTGGAATCTCATCAACTCACATTTCAAAAATTATACCATCAAAATGTCCGTTCACTAATCACCACATTTTCAATATCATCGTTCTATACACTTCTTTCTTACTTTGTTCCACAACTTCGGAATCTCCCAGTGTTTGGAAATTATCTCGCAAAAAACTACCTCTGGACATTACAACCATCTCCAGCATATATTGGTCAAGGTATAATCATGGGACTCCCAACTGTGTCTTATATGCTTTTTGGTGCATTCCTGGGCTGGGGAGTTTTGGCTCCATTGGTAAAATGGATGGGGTGGGCAGAGGGTTCTGTTGATGATTGGAAGACGGGCGCACAGGGTTGGATACTTTGGGTTTCATTAGCAGTGATGGTGAGTGATAGCATTGTGTCATTTGTGGTTGTTACCTTTCAGAGCGTTTTGAAGTTGTACGCTTCCGATGATGAAAGCGAAACCGTGGAGAGCGAACTTAATGATGATTATTTGGTGTCAATAAAGACTGTGATTACAGGATTGGCTGGTTCTTCTTTACTTTGTGTTGTCACAATGGTGTGGTTGTTCGGAACACAAATTGTGCCAGTATATTCTGTTTTAATTGCTATCATCTTGGCTCTTTTCCTTTCTGTGCTGGGAGTGAGAGCACTTGGAGAAACTGATTTAAACCCAGTAAGCGGAATTGGAAAGCTTTCACAACTCATTTTTGCCTTGGTGATACCCAAAGATCATCCAGGGGCTGTTCTTGTCAATCTTGTTGCTGGTGCTATCGCAGAAGCAGGTGCCCAACAGGCCGGTGATTTAATGCAAGATTTGAAAACGGGTCATTTAATTGGCGCTTCTCCGTATGCACAGTTTGTTGCCCAGATGATTGGAACTGTATGGTCGATCTTTCTGAGTTCACTTATGTACAAGGTCTACAATATGGTTTACGACATCCCAAGCGCTGTCTTCAGAATTCCAACCGCCGTGATCTGGATTGACTGCGCTCGACTTGTGACTGGTTCTGGACTTCCCCCTTATGCTTTCGAGGTTTCTTTAATCTTTGGGATCATCTTTGGAGTCATCTCCTTCTTGAAGAATACTTATAAAAACGACGTGGAGAAGCAAAAATTACTTGTGTGGCTTCCATCTGGTGTTGCGGTAGGTATTGGTATCTACAACACACCCTCCTTTACAATTGCTCGTTTCATTGGTGGTGTGGTTGCATATATCTGGCTGAAGAGAGTGGATCATTCACATGAAGGAAAAACCTCTATGATTGTCTTCAGTAGTGGTCTCGTCCTCGGTGAAGGAATGTTCAGCATTGTTAACATGACATTTACAAGTCTCGGAGTTCCACATTTCTAACACTGTTTATAGACTGTTATTTTATTTTTGTTTGTTTTGCAATTCTTTTCTCCGTATCTCTTTGACCTGAGTTTCCCTATGGAACTGAACTCTGCTTAAGAAGTCCTGCTTCTCTAAGTATCCGTCCTTGCTGTTTTGTATCAGCTCGTCGTTAATACCCTCCTTATCCACAAGCTTAGCAAAGTCCACCCTCGACTTCTCGAGCGTGTTAAACTTTGGCTTTATGGATCCATTGATGATACCCTCAAGCAGAGGTGGTCTCTTACGCACAATTCTTAATTTCTCTCCTCGATCATTATACCCAGACTTCTTTTTTTCTTCATGCTTATCACCTTCCTTCTGTATGCTCGATTCCACCTTATCTTTGTCCTTATCTGTCAACGTATTCAAATATGCCTTGCCCTCAGCAGATTCTCTATCTACCCATTTCTCCTCAGTAACAATCTCCCCTGCGTATTCGTATTTTCTCTTGATCTTGATCTTTTCATTAGCAACTAGTGAAGACTTATCGTCAATACCTGATTGGGCATCAGAGCTGTATTTATAAGCCAACTTCTCGTTGGACTTCTTTTGTAATTCCTCCCATGCATCATTGATATCAACACTTCCTTTTGCGTTTAGCACATTCTTGAAAGTTTTTGATCGTATCTTTTCTTCAATGGCTCGTTGCTGTCGTGTTTTGATGAGTCCTCCTTCCGATGATTCAATCTTGGAGTAATTAGCCTTCAGAACCTCCTTTTCAGTCTCAGCATCAAAATTCTCGTCATTCAATTTCTTTGATTTCTTCCGGGATGGCTCATCTTCGTCTTCTTCACTAAAGGAGCCATCGTCATCATCTTGAGCTATCGAGTAGTTAGTTCACAATCCCTCCACCAAGAAGATAAATAAGACACTCACAGTTCTCAGGATTGAAATCTTCGTCATTTTCTTCATTATATTCTTCTTCTTCTTCTTCTTTTCTAATCTCACTATTGTCACTCATTGCCTGTCGAATCTAAGGCAATATTTAGAGGAAAGAGGAGTGAGGTTGAGGCTCATAGTTTTGGATTTGTGCGGAACATGGAGTTTTCGCGCAAACCTCTGCACACCACTTCATATAACCCCACAACGCACCACATCTAGTGCTTGCTTTCCTCATACGTTCATCACTGAAGAACACACGCTCTCAAAAGAAATGAGAGAAGAAGATTTCAAGAAGCACTACCCAAATCTACCCAAAGAGGTCTTAGAACGCGGTAAAGCGTGAGCATCATGTACCGCTAACTGAATGAAAACGTCACATACTAACGCTGCTGAAGAGTTCGCATGATCTTCTTTGGGATCCCGATTCTAATTGTTACTAGCATGGCGCTATATAAGAGAAGTATGTCCATTTCATAAAAAAGAAGCTTGGAAATTTTACGGACTATTTGATTTATACTAATGATGCTCAGTGATTCTTGGGGAACAGAAAAAAGTACAAATTGGAGAGTTCATGAACGATGGAACCATCAGACCATTTTCGACGAAAGAGATCGAAAAGACCGATAAAGATGGAATATTCACAGCGTTATTTGGTGAGGACAAAGTTGATTATAAGATTAACACCAAGAAAACATAAGTCTTCCTTACACCATATCCCTTCTGGGGGGTTATTTATTGACAGCCTTTCAAATGATCAAAAGGATCATTTAAACCACTACGTATACCGCTATTCAGAGTAATGTAACATTCTTATTAACAGAAGCAATTGAGATTAGTTAAAATCAATACATTAGTGTATAAACCATGCAACAATTCTAATATTCAAATACCGTTCCATACCAGTTCTTCAAGCAGAAGAACATCAAAGTGATCTCCCCTGACAAACTTTCCCTTTTGTGCTCAGCAGCAAACAAAGTCTCTTATAGAGTCTCCTCGACTCTTTTTTGTTTTTTCAGATCATTACTCTTCTTATCCATCTCAATAGTAGTATTGATAAGGAATATTGCTGTCTGATTTCCTGGGGCAGTGCCAATCAACGTGATTTTTCTCTCCTTCTGACCTTCTTCTGGATCCGAAATGACAATCTTGGATCCTGAGGTCTCTTTCAACTGTTTTATGTTTTTTCCAGATTTCCCGATCACATGTCCAACATACTCATTTGGTATATATATATCCTGTGTTATTAGCTGTGTGGGTAGCGGAAGTGTAATTGGTGCCTGAGAAATGAAGGGTGGTGATCTCTGCTGATGATGTGATAGTGTCGGCATCATATGATTATTTGGATGATAGCGATGGTTACTTGGGGATCTTGGGGTATAACGTGGTATGAACTGCGCTGGTGGAGGAATTTGATGCCCATAGCCCATCATAGCCGCCGTTTGGTCGTTCAAATTCATGCTCACACCCATACTTAAACTTAATGCATTCATAGAGTTCATTAACATTGGCTGCTGCTGATGTAATTTTGCTGGATCATAAAATATCGGTTTGGCTTGTACATGTACCCTTGACTCAATGATGGTATGTGCCACGTAGTAGACTGCAATGTGAATGGCATCCGCAACACCAGTAACGGTTAGAACGCGGTCAGTCGAAAATGGAAGGGACGATGGCGATGCTGATAATTTAGATGCAGATGCCTCCTCAATTTCTCTAAACCGTGTACCTTGCTTTCCAATGACGTACCCAATAAGATGGTGTGGCACAAGGAGTTGAAGTTGCAATGGCGTAGAACCAGGTCCTGAGGGCGTATCTTCTTCTTCACCGACAATAGCTCTAGCCATGAGCCCAAAAGCCTTTGCCACATGTTCAGCCGATCCCTTAACATGGATGACACGTTCCATAACACCGCGGATGTTCTCAGAGACGTGTATCTGACATTGTGACGCGTCTTTGATGCGGTGAATGGTGTCACCGCCTTTCCCCACGATGCGAGAAGCCTCCTTCACCTGGCAGAGTATACGGAAATACACATATGTGGTTGGGTCAATACGGTTAGAAGCAATGCTATTTTCCTCCGGGGATCCTTCGTTATCGTTATCTTTGTCTCCTGTATCAATATCGATGCTGTTGCTACTGTTGCTTGTGACAGCATCATCCTCTTCCAGCGCTTCGGCATCCAGTGCAACACGTTTAGCCTGCTTAGCGCCCTCTTCTTCGTTTTTCCGTTTAAGCATTGTATCGTGTTCTGGGATTTGCCGCCCGTCTCTTCGTGCAAATTCTCTGGTGTTTGATTTATTGGCAATAATGAGGTTGGTGATATTGCGAGGTACGGATTTCATCACAGCGCGTTTCCCAATTCCCAGCTCTTCACGCGGAGAGCCACAGGGCGGCTAATTTGCGCTACTACTTTTCTCAAATTTTAATATGTTAATCAAAACCCACAAGATAACCTAGATATTTTGGATATCATTTCTAATCCATGCTCACCGACAGCGGCACTAGTAGCGAATGGAAGATCCCAATTTCGTCCGAGAGGGCCAAGAATGTGATCGAGGTACAGCACGGTGGTGTGCGGGTGTAATACCAGAATTTTGCAGAGCTTGGCTCATCGCCCTGATTCTCTTTATTCGAAGTCCACAGCAGATAGGACGGAAACATCAATGGCTAAGAAAGGAAAAAAGGATAAAGACGCAAAAAAGGCGCGTGCCGAGGAGAAGAATAAAAAGGCGCAGGCAAAAGCTGCGACAAAGGATAAAAAGAGAGCCAAAAAGCTAGGAGATGATGACGATGATGTCGACATTGAAACTGTTCTCCAGCAGTTTCAGAAGCAACAGGAGGAGTTTGAGGCTGTGAATATCGAGACAGTGAACAGGCCTGGAAGAAGAATTAATGCTGCTATGTGTGCGAATCCAGTTCACGGCAAACGTGAGCTGTTCATCTTTGGTGGAGAGAACACCGTTGAAGGCGTGGCCTCATTTTATAATGAGCTCTTCACATTCAACTTGGACTCTAACCAGTGGAGAAAGATCACATCACAGAACTCTCCTATGCCTCGTTCATCTACCGCAGTTGCCGCGCACCCGTCTGGAATTGTTTTGATACATGGTGGTGAGTTCTCCTCTCCAAAGCAAAACACCTTCTATCATTACTCCGACACATGGCTTCTTGATGCGCAGACAAGAGAATGGACGAAAGTAGAATGTCGTATAGCACCATCCGCACGCTCTGGACACAGAATCAGTACTTGGAAAAACTTTTTTATTCTTCATGGTGGATTTAGAGACCTCGGAACCTCAACCATGTACCTTAACGACATGTGGGTATTTGACATCACCACTTATAAATGGACACAAATTGAGTTTCCTGGAAACCATACAATCCCAGATGCGCGTTCAGGTCACTCTTTCATTCCACACCCTGATGGTGCTGTCCTTTGGGGTGGGTATTGCAAGGTCAAAGCAGGAAAAGGTCTTCAGAAAGGTAAGATCTTGAGTGATTGCTGGCTATTGAAGATGAAGTCTGATTTATCTACTGTGAGGTGGGAAAGAAGAAAGAAACAGGGATTCCAACCCTCACCAAGGGTTGGGTGCGCCATGGCTCATCATAAAGGCCGTGGGGTTTTGTTCGGTGGTGTCTATGATTATGAGGAGACAGAAGAGAGTTTGGAATCACAGTTCTTCAACGATTTGTTCACGTACTCTGCTGACTCCAACAGATGGTACTCTTTATCAATACGCCAGTCTAAGAAGAAGAAACAGGAAAGGATAAAGAAGCAAACGAGAGACGAAGATTTGGAGGAGATTTTGAACGCTTTGTTGAAGAAGGCCAACATTGAAGATAGTGACGAAGACGTGGATGCCGCTGACATAGAAAACGAATTGAGAAAGATGGATGAGGAGGAGGAATCTACGCAAGAGGAAAATGAGATTGAAGTTGAAGTGAGATCTCAATTACCACACCCTCGTTTCAACGCATCCACAGCAGTCGTAGATGACACATTGTTCATTTTTGGTGGTGCCTGGGAGCTTGGAGAGAAGGACTACTCTATTGATTCTCTTTATTCTGTGGACTTAGCCAAATTGGATGGCTTGAAAGTGTACTGGGAAGACCTTCGTGACGTTGACAGGGCAAAGGCCGAGTGTGATTTAGATGAAGATGACGATGACACCGATGAGGATGACGAGGATGGTGAAGAAGAAGATGATGAAGAAGATGAAGATGATGCCGGAGGAAAGGACCAGAAGCTCGTAGCTGAAGAGGAGGAACAGGAGGAGGAGATTGAAGAGGTTGAGCCTGAGATTCCAGACCCTAGACCATGGTTGCCACAACCACGTGCTTTTGAGAGCTTACGTGCCTTCTACGTGCGCACAGGTGCAGAGTTTCTTCAATGGGCCATCTCAAACAACCGTGATGCCAAGGGTAAACATCTCAAGAAGCACTCATTTGATTTATGCCAAGATAGATGGTGGGAGAGAAGAGACCAAATTCGCTTGGAAGAGGACAAGTTGGAGGAGACTGGTGTGGGCGAAGTTGTGGAAAAAGACGCATCCAAAAGCACCGGAGTCGGAAAGAGAAGATGACATATGGAGCTCTGTAAATATACATTTGGTGTGTGTTCGGATTTTGTAGGGCTCGGGACGCGGTATAAGCGATCGCTCCCGAGGTCATAAAGTGTGGGGTAGGACACAGGAAGCATGGACAGTCATATTCGGACCTGATAGAGAGGCCGGATAGAGAGAGGAGAACACCGCTATTCTAGTCCCCATCAAACCAGTGGCCAAAAAAGTAGAGAGTACCAGATCAAATCTATCAACTTTTTCAAAAGCCTGGCGAAGTCGTTATGACATTATATATAAGCACATGGGAATAACTGGATAACAAGGAATGCAGATTACCTTAGGGACCCAACAGTCCATTTTATCACAGGCAAGAAGTCTGATCAATTAGCTAAACAACTATCAATTGCTACCAATCCAACGCACTTTGACCACACTGCATGGGTCGAGCTCTACATCCAATGGATCCTCTCGTTTTATGAAGAGGGGTTAACCACGGAAAGAGTGGCAGATCAGGAACCAGGCATGAAGATTGAACAAAACTTGGCCTTTTTACAAGAATATGAGCCCCAGCTGAACAATTTCGGAGTTACTTTTATCGTTGATGAAATTGAGGATGGACATGTTGACGTGTTGCCTGGCTGGTTGAAGCTGAGGACCGGAAGCCAACAGACCCCGTCCTTGTGTACTGCCATGGAGGCGGTTATCTCCATGGATTGATTCCCATATTTCCAAGTTTCTTGAGTTCCTTACACTAGAACGTTCCCAACAGAGACAGATTGTCCATTATTATGCTGGAGTATACATTGGACTGGCAAGGCAGAGGTAAATGGTCATGCCAAGTAGACCAACTTACCAGAACTTTAAACACGTTATCTGCAACTTGTTCCAATATCTCTATTGGTAGAGATTCTGCTGGGGCACATTTGTGTTGTTAGTTCCTGAGACACCAATATTATCCTGTGAAAGGTGCGAGTAAAGCAATCAAAAGGACGATGCCAAAGGGAACCATTCTCATATCACCATGGATTAACATTGCGCCGCCATCCACGGGAACATATGAAACCAACAAGCCACCAAAAGACGTCTGTAACTTTCATTCTCTTAATGAGTATGGTCGGATGTTGACCAACAGCAGAAAGGAGCATTTGTCAAAACTGTTGAACCCAGCTTTGGATGACACTGTGGACTGGAGTACGATCCTTCCGGAGAAGACATGGATATATTACGGATCTAATGAGGTGATGGTCCAAGATGTTGAGAGATGGATTAAAATGGCTAAAGCAGGAGGGAAGTCTTTTAAGGATGAAAGTGCCGTTCATGTTAACACCACTATTGATCCACAAGGGCGTACAGAAGCCTTTGAGAGCCTGGAGAACTTTGTCACTGGACTTTCTGAGCAATAGCGCGAGAGACAGCATCGGATACTGCTGCCGAGTATTAAGCTTTTGAGAATTGAGGTTTATGAGTTACAGAGTATTAAATTCTGAATTTGCTGCATCAGTCTCCTGAGAGCAAGCTATGCTTAGCGGGCCAATTTAGTTATATAAAGACCCATGAGTATATTGATGCTAGGTAGTAAGTTGGTGGGTGAACATCGACACTAACTAACAGTTAAGCCAATGTCAGTCAATGAAGAAATAAAGGTATGGTCCCAGGCAGAGATATTTTCCAGCAAATTAGCCTCTCCTGAAAGACCATTTATCCATGAGGTTTACTCATTCACTCAATGGGCTTTCGTTGTAGCCCTGGAGAAGGAGAAATCTTCGGCAGAAAAGTTTGCAGATCTTACCCCAAAATTTGACATATCTGCGGCGCTGGAATGCCTCGGAGAGGACAGCTTGCGTGGACTCCTTCATCGAACATGGGTGTTTGAAGTTGAAGTTATGAAGCATGGCAGAGTGAGATGGCCGACAGAGTGTGAGAGCAGAAAACGAAACGATACCGTTGTTCTATACACTCACACTGGAGAATATATGTTCGGTATTTCCCCTCCATTTATGAATTTTATGGCTGATATGTGAAGAAGAATTGGAGAGAGCCTTTCGATTCTGGTTCCGGACTGTTCTATTTCGATGGATGCCAAATGTCCAACACAGATCGACCAATTAACAAGAACCACAAACAAATTGAAGAAGGGCCGTACTAGAATCATTCAATTTACAGATAATTGAGGTACTCACATGCTTTGTGGGTTGCTCAGACACTCGCAGTTTCCCATTGAAGGGGTAATACCTCTGGATAAAGATTACGAAGTAGATAGTGTCGTGAGCATATCCCCGTGGCTCAACCTCAGTCAACAAGAAGAAGTTGGTCCATACATCAAGTACGAACATGATGAATTTTACACGGTGGATACAATCTGGCAGTATGGTAGGCTCTTATGCGGGGGTGATAGAGAGCTTCAGTCCTCTCTGGCCTTGAATCCATACAGGGACAAAGACGTTGACTGGGCCAGCCTTTTCCTGGAGATTGGACTTGGCTCTACCTAGGGTCTTCTGAGATACCTTTTGAAGACACTTTAAAATTCTTCAGAGGACTTATTCAGGTTCCTGAGGGCAACATCTGTAGAGACCGGGATGGATAAGCTGATGCCATCAGGATGGAAAAAGACCGCAAGGATAAGCAGATCAACTTGCTAACTAAGTTTATTCGGAGATTAATCCACTCATAGTAATGCTTTCAGTCTCTGTTGGGGAATAAGAAATCTGCTAGTGATACTTTATACGAAATAGTTGATGCAAAAAGAGCGCTTGGGATTATTAGAATTATGCAAAATGAATACCGACTTGGTGGAAGGCGTATAGAAGCTTCAAGAAATCATTCTGGTCGCACTTGTTTGCTCTCTTTTCCCCCAATCCAGTTTCTTTAAGCACCTTTTCTACCTTTTCTCTAACACAATCAGCGTATTTACCCCCCTTCTTGCTCTTGATATCATCATCATCATCATCCATCATAGCGTCTCTATCATTAGCGGCAAGCCATGTCTTATAGTTCTTCTCCAATAACTGCAAAACACTTGTCGTCTTGAAAGAGGCAGAAATCGTTTTGTTTTTTCTCGTAAACACAATTCTCAGAAGACCATCCCATTGGTTGAAGTCCACTTGGGGCTTCGGAGTCTTGACTTCGATACGTACCACAGAAGACTCAACCTTTGGAGGGGGCCTGAAATTGTTCTTTCCCACTTTCATAATATGCGTAACATTAGCCCACATTTGCACATTAGCAGATAATCTGTTATATAGCTGATCACCGGGTTTTGCGACGAGAGTCATGGCAAATTCACGCTGAAACATAAGAATGCTAACTCTTGGTGGTTTTGGCTGGCTGAGCAATTTGAACACTAACGGTGAAGAAATCTGGTACGGCGTGTTTGAAATGCAGATATCAAAATATGGCAAATCAGTCTTCATGAAATCACCCAACAAGATCTCCAATTTCTTCTCTCCAGGAGTACCATGGACACGCTTTGTTAATTCAGCCCCCATTCTTGGATCCATTTCCACAGCGACAACTTTGCGTGCCTGTTCTAGGATACGCACAGTCAAGTTACCAGTACCAGGACCAATTTCAAGCACAATATCGGATGGTTTTATATGGGCCTTATCCACGATTCCCTGAGCAATCATGGGGTTTTTGAGGATATGCTGACCCAGATCCGTGTTGAACTTGAACACAGACTTCATATGTCTTTCTGCCTCAACTTGTGGTTCCGAAGTGGAAGAGTACTTCTTCGTCTTTGGAGCCTTTCCCATATTATCTTTGACTTCTTTTTATTGACTTTAACTAGTCCTTCAAGAACTTCAAATGTTGATACAGAGCCAGGAGGATGAGCCAGAAGAGAAAAAAAAATACTCATCGGTTCGCGCAACAGCCAGCCGGCATTCCGCCGGCCCGCATGATTCGAATCATTAAAGTACGCCGTGTGTCTTCTCACTACACAATTCTTCGTCATTTAAAATGGATCATGGCCTCATCCTAGATCTACTTAGATCCCGAAACAATGGCAACAACATCTAGTGCCAACTTGTCCGCTTCGGTTCTTGTGGCAGCCTCAGCATATACTCTAACAGCATCCTCTGTACCAGAGGCTCTCACGAAGGATCTTCCCTGTGCATACTTTTTCACGGTCTCATCAATTTGCTCCTGCAATCCCTTTGGTGACGTGAGCCGTCTCTCTGCATCTGTCGTCCTGAAGACATTTCTATCTGGCACAATGACTTTGGCAAGCCTGTTCGGCAAATCAGTGTACGACTGATCCCAATCAGCTGGAGTCCAACGCTTGATCGACAGCACTGCCAATACGGCCAACAAATCAGAAATGGCATCGCCGACAGTCTGATTAATAAGCTCAGAAAGCTTCAAAAGAGCATTGATAGCACGTTGTTGATCTGGCGTGGATGGTTCGATGGATTTCAACTTTTCCACAAACACTTCCGAGAAGAGAACAGTTCCATGCCCATTAGCTTCGAAATATACACCAACATCAAACTTGGCAGCCTCATGATGTAAATGCTTAACACCTGTAGGTGTGCAAACAACGGGTGTTTTCAAAACCTGGGTCGCATAATTGGTAGAAGAACCGTTAGCGTACGCAGTTTGAACAACACCAATCTTTGCCGAATCAGTCAAACCAGCCTTTGCGAGCAAATCCTTTATAAACGAGGCAAGAAGTGTAGCGATCTTATCACCATCAAGCAGCTTGAAAACACCCGCAGCATCTGAGTAATAGAACACAACTCTATCAGCATCACCATCAAATGAGGCATATAAATCAAGAGGCACAGGGGTTATACCTTGCGGAAGGCGCTGGTTTGTTTTAACGTAATCGGCACCCGAGTTCACATTGAGCGCCAACGGGTTCTGATATTCATTATTCACAATGGAGAAATCAATCAATCCAACCATAGCATTGAACACTTTCTGCACCTTTGGACCTCCAATGCCATTTGCAGCATCAACGGTGATCTTGATTGGTCCTTCCACATTCTCTTCCACGCACAAAGTCTTGAATGCAATTGCTAGCTTGCTGTAATAACCATCCTCAGTGGGAACTCCATAACTGACTGGACCATTTTCGGTGTTAATAGCCCTAACAAGATAGTGTAACTGTGGGGTAGTCAGGAGATGGAAGTTGCGATAATGTGTGTTGAGCACTTTTAATCCGTCAATGGTGGCCTCAACAAGAGGCGGACCAGAATCACGAGAGTCTCTTGCAATAATGACATTAGATGATGCTTCCAAGTCAATGTTCAACTGTGTTGCTAATTTAAAGATCTCATCTTCTATCTCGTCTGCGCTGTGCAGATTGGCTAACGTAGTTGCGTACGCCTCCCAAGATTGCTCCAACATCTCACCTTGAGGATCCACAAGCTTGACACCGTTGTCCTCAGGTGGATTATGGGATGCAGTGATCATCACTCCAATTGTTTGGCCGTCGAGATATTTTGAGCGAAGAGAAGCAAGCAACCCAACGACGAACACGACAGAGTCCAACGTGTTGGCCTTTGTACGGAATCCAGCGGTACCGTACTGGAAGGACAAATCTTTTGGCTTCTGATGCGACGAGTAAAACTCTCTCAATTGTGATCTGAGATCGAATGACATTATTCCGGAGCGGTTTAATTTGCGAAGGAATGGGTGTAAAAGGTTCAAAGAGTGTTGATGATGAATTTTCTAAAATGACAACAAATCGCCTGATGCAGTAATTTCTGTTTCTGGGTGTTTTCAAACTTCTAGCAGTTTTTTCTCAAGAGGTCGCCGCGTATTACCAATGGTTTTCATACCTGTTCGCTATTTATTCCTTATTCTATCCGAAGATTTCGAAAAAATTTCTTAAAATAGTACAGATAATGGCTCCTCCAACACCTGTGATTTCACGAAATGAGCTGGATAGAGTCTTTCAACTTAGAGAGCGTATTGACAGTTCCGATTGTGTCCTTCGATCTCTCACACAGCACAATTGCCTATTCGAAGGAGGATTGATCAACTGTGTGCCCTTCAAGCGTGTTTTTCGTGATTGCGCACTCAAGAAAGGAAAGGGTCGTATTACGGTGGAGATCACTGATGCCAATACCAACAAAGAAGGCAACGAAGCATCAAGATTCTTGCTTGAGCAGGAGAGGCTGTTTCACCAGGCCTTGCTGGACAGAGAGAGCGCACACTGAAACAGGGATTTTTATGAATCATGATTAATGACTAATATGTGAATAAGTTATGTACAGTTTGTAAGTTTGAAACAAACTCTAGAAGAGTAAGCCTTGGTGTAGCCTTTTAAGCACGACAATGGGTCTTCGCAGCAAAGCACAGGTATATACACACGAGCCCTGGCCCTTCAACATTGTTGACCCGCACAAATTGGCAGCCTAACGTCGCCAGGCAAAACAAAATCAAAACAAGCGAAAACAAAACAAAACAAAACAAAACAAAACAAAACAAGACAAAACAAAACAAAACAAAGGTTAGCCGCCCTTTTACTCAGCGAAGAGAAAAACCCGTCCATATAGAAGAGGAGCCAGAGCAGTGCTATGGGAAGGAAGACGTTTTCAGAGATCCTCACGATCCAGTCTGAGTTCAACTTCTTCAAAGCGGCAGCATATTTGGAGCCCTTTGATCTCCTAAGGCTTGAATCGCTCACTGACGACTTGCTCAACTACTCGGCTCGTGTCCGAGAAACATTTACTCAGCTAAGATATTTCAATGAGACAAATCTTGATACCGAATGGATTAGCGAAGGAAAGGGCAAGTTTCAGGACATCTGCCGAAATGTGGAGTCCATAGATTCAATTGTCCTACAGGCGTTGAATCTCCTCGAGTGTAAGCTTGAAGAAGAGAATATGGCAGAGACTACGATATTTGACAAATTAGACATGTTGGGTGAAGCAAATCTGGAGATTAAAGAATACTTGCTTCCGTGGAAAACAAAACTTGATGTTTGCATCGAATATAATGACATTTACAATTTGACCATGAACTCCATCAATACAGAGCTCGAGAATTGTCTCAAGAAGTGTTTTAAGATTCATGAAAAGAGATTCAGCTCACCTGTTCGTCATGCTCCCAGTTTCAACTTGGAAATCCTCACCAAGAAGCTTCTCCACCAACGCAATCAGTTACGTCTCCCATTGCTTAACGAAGTTGATAATGAACTGTACCAAGAGTATCTTGCGCTCAAGACCATCGTGGATCCACTCAAGGCGAGTCTCAGTTTCATTCCTATCCGAATTGAAGACTTCAGAAATAAATATGAGGCTTCAAATCTAGCAGACACTACTAAGATGAAAAATAAGTATGATGCTTTAGTGAAAGAAATGCAATATCTTCAGAATGAGGTGAATGACTTGAAATACGAGTTGGTTGATAAGAGATGGAGTGAAATTTTCTCGTACTTGAACACAGAGATGTCCTTTCTTATAACTAATGTTGAAAAAGAAGTTACTAAGATGCAGCAACTGGAAGACGACAGTATATTCAAATCTCAAGTCTTCAAAAGACTCAGATACACCACAAATATTGTGGAAAACACTTTTATTCTCATCAATCAAGCTATTGATGAAGAATTGATGCACGTCAAAGTTATGGAGAAGAGCAATGAATTGGCGGAGTCTTGGCTCACAGTAAAGGGGAAGATTCCATATGAATATATCTCTAAGATTGATGATGAAGAAGATGAAGAAGATGAAGAAGAAAAAGAAGAGCGCAATGATAATGGCGCAGATGGTATCACAAAGAGCTTCAGGAAGCTCGCATTGGACCAAGGAGCAAGAAGAGTTTCTCAAGAGGATAAAGATGCCGAGTCGAAAAGAGACAAAAGAAAGAGCCGATATGGCCAGTTTTTGTTCAATAAAATGAACTTGAAGGCGGTGATCATTGAGAGCGACCCAACATCTGTCAAGAAACCAGAGGACCTCAACACACAGAAGGTACTGGGAGACAGCGCAAAGCATAATAAGCTCGATATTACACCATCCAAGTCGAAGGATCCGAATTCTATCACTGATTTGAAAAAGATTCCTGATTTGAAATCTGCATTGGCCAATAGAGGAAGCAGTTCGTCATCTATTCGCACTTCTGGAAGCTCTGTGATATCAGCGCACTCTTTTACATCAATGGCGTCTCCTGATAAGCAGCTTTCAGAAGAACCAGAATCACCAGTGAGCGTGAAGAAGGAAGTACATGAGGAGACATTGGACCATTTACTGCATGGTTCTCCAAATGTATTTGAAACCCCCGCGCCAATATCGAAACGCCATGCTTCTGATTCAAGCGCGATACTTACGCAATCTAAGATTCCAATACTCGCTTCACTTACGAAGCAGGGAACTCCAGAAAACTCTAAATCTAGGATTCCACGACCGGTTTCTAGGGTCAATATTGAGCGACCATTATCTCGCCTTACAAGTCAACACCACTTAATTGACAGACCTCTCCCCCGGGAATCGTTGATACCAAGATCGTTGTCAAGCTTGGGCACACGAACACTGCAAAGGCCAAGCACATCTCTCTCTCTCTCCAGGAGTGTTAAGACTGAAAATCTTACAACAAGAGCCGGACTCTCTCACAGACACTCAATAATCCCTCAAACCCCTGTTCGTGGCCCCATAGCTGGGAAGCGAAGATCTATGATCCCACAACCAACCCCGATCAAGGAATTCGCAGAGCGAAGTACTTCAAGACGGAGTGGAACTCGTAACTCTCTTCAATCAGGATCATCACTTGGCGATAGAATGGGGGCACCCCCACCAAAGCCAATATGGAGATGAGAACATTTCTCGTTTTTAAGAACTAATGACCATTCTAAAAGATAATGAGACAGTGTGCCTTTGAATTCATGTAGTTATATTATAATACAAGAGTATGTACATTGTTAGTCAATTATTCAGTCTCTTAGAGTTAAGCCAGTTGACGAAGTCAAGGAACATAGAGCTGGCTAATTTCGCGTTCTTCTTTTTGAACCATTCTTTCAATAGGTTGGAATAAAGGTCAATAACCTCGTCGATAAAAGAGTCATCAGCCTGAACAAGCTGTTTGGCAATGAAAATAGAACATTGTGAAGTGGATAAGTTGAAGTCATTAGAGTTGGATGAGCGCAAAACATCCATGTGCATCTGTCTCAACTGTGACAAAAGTTGTCCCTTGTCGATGTGCGGATTATCCCTGATCTTGCTCTTGCACACTCTGTTCCTAAGAAGCTTGTGAATCTTAAGGCCCAAGCTCTTATCCAAAGTAATTCGCATGGCAGATAGCAACGGTGAAACCATGCCAATGATTAATGGGCTTTGCGGACATTTCTTCGCATATGCTTCAAGTAAGTCCACAATACGGTGCTTGAACATGACAATGCTCTTCTTAGCAGCCATTTTCTCTTGTTTGCGCTTGTTTCCAGTTTGAACATTATCCAATGCTTCACGACGCTGCTGAAAAATCTTGGCTAGTTGGCCATCAATCTCCATCATCTGTTCATCATCCATCGAATCATCTGAGAAATCATCTTCTGAGTCTGAGCTGAGGATCACCTCTCCATTGTGGGGGATACGGAGAGCTTCTGCGAGCGCCACATTGGTTCTCTTTTCAACTTCCGCAACTTTGTCATCATCACCTGTTTCCGAATCTTGATCTTGATTTTCATCATCATCCGCATATTTGTCCTCTTCTTCATCATCGTCGTCATTGTCATCATTTTCTTCGCTTTGATTATGATCATGGCCATGGCAATTGTGGTGTTCATCATCATCATCATCTTCTTCTTCTTCTTCTTCTTCTTCTTCTTCCACAAATTCATCCTCACCCTCAAACAATGCCCTTTGTCCCTCTGTATTTTCTTTCGTCAAGATAACATCATATAGCAACTGTAACCCCTCCTCATTAACCTTATCACACCAGTTCTCCCAAATAATTAAGCTAAGCTTCTTTAACAACGAGCTATTTTGAGACAAAAAGTTCAAAAGAATCTCGACAATACCCAAAACCTTATCTTGGTCCTCTTCTTCGTCCTTCTTTGTTCCATAATAATAGTTCTGTAACTCTTGCAACGTGTTAACAGATTCAGCATCACCTGAGAACAATTGTAATAGAACCATAGAGAACAACAACTCAAAGACTAGAAAACGAGAGTTATCACTGTGTTGGCTTTCTCTCTTCGCTCTGATTTTTCTCAAAATCTTCAAAGATTTGGACTTAATGGTCTGTAATTCCTCATCAAACTCAAATATTGGAGTGGCGCCATGTTCAATTAGCTCCAGTAATGAGCCTAATGCTTTATAGGCCCAAGTTTGATTATCAGTACGTTCAATTGAAATCACATCAGACATAATGGAGCTCAGCCTTTCCTGTGCAAATTGAACAATTGAATCTTCTTTTTCTTTTTCTTCTTCTTCTTTTTCCTCTTCGCCGTCGTCTTCTTTTTCCTCCTTCTTTCCCGTCTGAATGTACGCCTTTTCGACGAGTGATCTTAAGATAGAATCAATCCATGTCAAATCACTAGACTTTTCTAAACTGTTTTTCTTAGCACGGACCAGATGCAACAATTGATCAATGGCCCATTTCTGGTTCTTAGTCTGTAATTGCTTCTCTTCAGGCTTGTTCAACACGGAGATAAATATTTCAGCCAAGGATGAACTTGGCGCATCACTCAGGATCAGGAGTTCTGTCAATTTGGACTTTGTAAGCCTGTCAAAGTAGAGATTTCCATATGGACCTGTGAGAATGCTTTGAAGAACTGGGATGGTCTTCAATGGATGCAATTTGCACTCTTCTGCAATGGAATTAAGTGTCCTCTTTGCTATCTTATTGAGCATGCGGTTCTGATCTGAGGTCTGATTGATCAGAGTTCTCATAAAGTTTTGAGTGAAAAGATAGATAACGTCATCAGCTGGAGCACGTTGAAGAAAAAGTTCAAAGATCTCAAATCCGGTGTACTTTCTCTCATGAGAAGCCTTCTCACAAAAAAAGCTTTCATCAATTACAACTTTCCAGAAATCAGAAATTATAATATTCTCTCTTTTCTCGATTGCTTTCGAAGATGAGGACTTGGACTTCTTATTATTTTTCTCACTGGATTTCTTTCTCTTCTTGGAGTTCTCAACAGGTTGGTCCTCATCGTTTGAAGAGCAGAGCTCATTAACAATCAACTGCCAAACAAAATGGAGTCGTGGAGACCATGACCCTTTCTGCTTGGAACTGTTCTTCTTTTCTTCAAGTACTTCTTCACCAGCAGATATATTCTTGAGTACTTTGGTAAGAAGAGAAATGTTGGACTTATGCAGCGGATCAGCTTGCTTCCATGTGGTGTTCTTGAAGGCCATTAACGACAAAACTGACACTCTAAATTTATGTGGAACAGCCAGGTAGATAGCAATACCTTCAGTGGTCAATGAAAGGTTATTCTCATCTAACTTCGTAAAGACGTAAGACACAAGATCGGCCGAAAGCCTCTCGTACAAAGATCTCAAGAGGTTGAAGACTGTAAATAAAGAAGGCTCTCTGATCCATGACTTTGTACAAGATAATTCCACAAGATTGTCAATGAACAACTTGAAATCACTATCCTTGACATCTCTAAACACACCAGAGTTGGTATTGGACAAGCATTGGAGCCCAAAGAGTCTCCCAAAAAGAGCAGCACGTTCTTCTTTCCCGTTCATAGAACTAGCCACTTTATTATGCTCATTGACCAGCTCCAAAACCTTTTCAACTGTTAACTTCTTCTCAGCGTGTCTGATGTTAATGATCTCGGTTAAGCACGTTGAAAATCCCAATCTTGCAGATGCTCTCGAGGAGGAGAGGCCTTTGATCAGTCTCTTCAGCGCGTAATCCCACTCTTGTTCGTCATTTGTAGCCGTAAGATCGTTGATGAGCGCAACGGCAGACTGAATACGCTCAGTCTCGATGTCACTGGCCAGATAGTAGTAATGATCCCTGGATACAGTCATCAGGAGCGCTTATTTCTTTCCGAAGGGTTTATTATAAGTCAAATTGAGCAGCTCATCTCGAAGAGCTTTTCAAGTTTGGACACCGGGTAATGACATTGATTATATAATCAAATATTTTAATGTTTGGTAATTAAAGATTTTAGCTCTGTATTAGGAAATCAACCGCGCCAAATCAGATTTCCACAATTTGCCGGCGAAAGAAAAACCCAAAAGACACCATCGGCACCTGGGGAAAGGGAGTTTCTTGTACCACACAAACCACGCAAAAATGTCCTCCTGGAGAAAAGCCGGCTTCTCGTACGTTTCCATCTCTTCTGAGATAATTGTCTGCAGCTGTCCGCCAGCCAATTGGCGTCATCTTGGTGCTAATGACCTGACCGCCTTGACGGACCCTTGACGTGTTGCTTTCATCCCCCTTGTCATCTCAGAATTCATACTAATAGATATCTAGTTTCAACAAGTATTTGCAGATTGCTGCTCAGACCACCAGAAACGCTCTCAAGCCAGAGTTCCAAACCCAGGCAGTCATTGGCCGTGGTAAGACCGAGGCTAAGGTGATCAAGTACGAGAACGGTGCTGCCCAGGATGCTGTCCCATTGAAGCAGTAAACCTGCCCCACTGCAGTGAGACTTTTAAACGGTGAGGTAATGGCTTAGATAGATCATTCCTCTGGTATAAAAACTGATAAGAAATGGCTTATGATATTCCTTTATTAAACATTTAGCCGCCTTTGTAGTTGTGTTAATACCATTTATGGCCTTCGCGTGCCCGTCTCCGAAACTCGCACTTTGAGTGGACGAGCGCGTAACTTCCACTTGTCCAACAGCTTCTGTCACTATTTCGCCTCTGCTTTTGTTTCGATAATTTCTTATTGTGCCATCCTTATAGTTCCAGAAAGTTAGTTCTGAAAAAGGAGTACGCAAAATTACTGCTGGATAAACCCGTATTTGTTCTGCTTGCAGCCACACATCCTCTTTTTTGCCAGGCCCTGTGAAGAAATGGTCATCACGTCAACCATGACCCACTCGCCGGCACTATCAATGCTCATGCCGCTGCAGGTTTCGAGGACGCACAGAGCCGCTCAATCAAGACTCTTCTCATGTTCCAGCTATGCTATCCGTGACTTCTCTCAACAGGCCGTACCAAGGGCTTGTCAAAAGTCGATCCTCTTCATGACACGACCACATCAACATACGATCGGCATCCATTCGACGCTGACTCATATTAAAGCACATTCACTGAGATGGCCATATTCACCTAGATTTTATTCAACACCATCAAAACCAGATGATAAAACCATATCGCCTACCATCCTGCTAAAAGACACGGAGAAGACGGAAGAGCATCAACATAAGGTGAAGGAGCAAGGAACCGCTCTATCACAACAAATAAACTCACAATCAACAGATAAAATGGGATCTGTTTTCAAAGATCTAAGAAAGCTTATCAAGCTTGCTCACAGAGATTGGAAATTGCTCTCCTGTGCATTGGCTTTACTCTTTATCTCAGTCTGTGTCACTATGACAATGCCAAAGGCCTACGGAATGGTTCTTGACGCAACAAAGCATGTTTTCGAGGGACAACTACCAGATATTGCATACGGACTCTCGTTACACCAATTTGTTGGTGTGTTGGCAGCATTCCTTCTCATTGGTATCGGAGCCGATTACGGCCGTATCATCATGTTGAGAATCCTCGGTGAGCGACTTGTTGCACGGCTGAGATCCACTGTGATCAAGAGAACGATGAGCCAGGATGCGGAGTTCTTTGACGTTCACAAAGTTGGCGACTTGATCTCGAGATTGGGTTCTGATGCATATGTTGTCTCAAGGTCTATGACTCAGAATATAAGTGACGGGTTCAAGCATGCAATTACTGGATCTGTGAGTATTGGCAGTATGTTCCTCATATCTTCTCAGTTGGCCTCTGCAGTGTTCATCTTCCTACCTGCCATTCTTGTCGGTACGTTGATTTTTGGTACCAAGGTCAGAAAGATCTCCAGAGGAATCCAGGAGGCCACTGGTAATTTGACCAAAGTTGGCGAAGAACAACTGAGTGCTATCAAAACTATACAATCCTTTGTTGCCGAAGAAAAGGAGTTACACAAGTATAATGGTGCAATCAGACGTGTTTTTGGACTTGGGAGACGAGAGGCAAAGTTAAATGCAACTTTCTACTCAAGTACATATCTTCTAAGTGATGCTACATTCTTGGTCATTCTCTCATATGGCGCTCAGCTTGTGGCAAGTGGAACACTTTCTGTGGGTGACTTGGCAGCATTCATGCTTTATGTCAACCATTCTGGAAGTGCTATGTTCGGGCTGGCCTCGTTTTACTCGGAATTGATGAAAGGTACAGGTGCTGCTTCAAGATTATTTGAACTAGTTGACAAAGATCCCAAGATTAACCCAACGAAGGGACAGCCACTGCTTGAGAGACCACAAGGTGAAATTGAATTCAAGAACGTGGAGTTTGCATACCCAACAAGACCAAAACTAACTATCTTCAAGGACTTGTCATTCAAAATCCCAGCTGGTTCGAATGTTTGTATTGTGGGTCCATCAGGAAGAGGCAAGTCCACTATTACTTCTTTACTTTTAAGATACTATAACACAATTAGAGGACAGATATTGCTTGACGGTAAAGATATTTCAAAATGTAACGTGAAATCCTTGAGAAGGCATCTTGGTGTGGTTCAACAGGAGCCAGTGCTGATGTCTGGAACAATTCGTGATAATATCACTTTTGGGCTCAAACAGCAGAACGTTCCTGAAGAATTGATCTTTGAAGCTGCAAAGAAGGCCAACTGCCATGAATTTATTGTGAAATTTCCAGACGGATATGACACAATCATTGGGCCAAGAGGGGCCCTTCTCTCTGGTGGTCAGAAGCAGAGAATCTCTATTGCTAGGGCACTCATTAAAAACCCATCTGTACTCATCCTGGACGAAGCAACATCCGCATTGGACAGTAAGAGTGAATATGCCATCAACCTCACTCTTCAACGGCTTTTGAAGGACGAGAAGATGACCTCCATCTCTATTGCACATCGTCTCTCTACCATCAGACGCGCAGATACAGTGATTGTGTTGGGATACGACGGTAAAGTGGCGGAGACTGGGCGCTATGTGGACCTCTATGCCAACAGGAATTCTGCTCTGTACAAGTTGCTAAACGAAGAAAAGACGGAGCAGAAGGAGAAGCTCGAGCAGCACAAGAAGAAGCTGGAGAAGAAGAAGCTGGCAGCTGATGCGACCGAGGGGGAAGAGTTGGAAGTAGAGACCCTTGAGGAGTTCATTAAGCAGGAGATGACGAAGAACTCGCTTGAGTCCACCGTTGCCAGTACACAAAAGCTGGAACAAACAGCCAAGTGAACATTTAGACTGATAAATTTGACGATGTTATGAAGCTTAAAAAACCCTTGCCGCGCTGTCATGTAGAGCGAAATCAAAACAACCTTTACCTAACCACACCCCCGCTTATCTTCTTCAACGATACCAACCAAGCAGTCGTTATCCAATCATACCATGGTACTGACACCCGCCCAGGAGCATTATCTAAAGCGGGAGCTTATCAAGCTTCAGCTTGCAGCTGAGCTCGAGAAGTTCAATGATCCTAGGACGCTCCGCCACTTCGGCCCGCCATTCTCCCCGGAAGACCCCAAGAAGATGACGGCGCCAGCGGGAGCGAGCATACTAATGAATTCCAGATCAGCCATTAATGAAGTATCTGAAGAGTTCCCGCTCACAAAGTTCTTTTTCTCACGTTTTGTGCTCACAGTGCCCTTCCTTGCCCCGCAGCACCAGGACTACACAGAGTTCTGGGTCCGCAAGGTGCAAGTGTTCTACGAGAACTTCATGAGCATGTCCCTGAGCGAATCCTTAGATCGTGATGAACTGACAAAGCGTCGTAAGATGGGAATGAGACTTACGAAATTACTTGTGATGATATACAACTCCGGAATCGGTACAGAAAATGAACTTGCGTACTATAGTTATGACAAGATCGAAATCAAGGGCGCAGAAGTTGAGAACAAGCGTATTCAGAAGTTGCTGTTCCCATCAAAACAGACATTGGAGGATCATTTAACCAAGGTGGTTTTCCACAATGGTGTCAATCTCAACGTGTGTGGTGTGCGTAAGGTGCTTAAGGCCAACAACAAGTTTCTCACGGGACTTAGTTTGGCCAAATCACATGAGACACACTACGAGTTCATTATCAAAACACGGGTGGATCTTCCCGAAAGTGAGGAAGTATACGTTACAAGAAGATATACAGATTTTAAGGATTTGCATAGCAGGCTAAAAAAGAAGTACCCTGGAAAACAGCTACCAAGACTCCCTTCAAAAGTAAAGTCTATGATCAGTTTTGGCTTATCATCTGAAGATGACATAGAAGGAGATGAAGAACTGGACGAAGAAGAACGAAGGGAAAATGAGATGACTCAGAAGCATGATGACGAGATTAGAAAAAGCTTGTCCCATTTGTTCCACGATCTCAAGTTGGAGACACAACAGACACTAAAGACGCCCACCACCCCATCAACTGATAAATTTCCTGACTCTCCGTCATCTCCTTCAGTATTCAAAACATCGCTAATGTCACCAACATCATCGTTGAATTTCCTCAAGTCACCGAAGTCGCTATGGAATTCAGAGAAGAGGAGCAGACAATCATCACCAACACCGACTGCTAACTCGACTGCTAACTCGCCTGCTAACTCGACTGCCAGCGACGTTGAGAACCGTCTTCCTCGCGAGAAGACTCGTGTAGGGTTGAGGGCGTATCTTCGTGAGCTTCTCAAAGACGCTGAAGTTAGTCATTCCGATATCCTCAAGGAATTTTTGTTCAAGGGCAAAGTCATGAAGTTGACAAATGAGGATCAAATCGACATCAAGATTCGTTCAAACTTGGATTTGCTCCTCCTTCTTAATCAAGTTAAATTTCAACATGAGGCATATTCTAAAATTACAGAAATGAAAAAGGAGTCACTTCCTCTTCGTGTTAAACTTTTAGAATCTGATAACGGTATTGTTGAAATTTTTAATGAATTAAAATCCAAAGAGCATATCAATGAACTTTCTCCAATGTTGAAGAACTTTATTGATTGGTCTAAAGTGGAAATCGCCGCTACTATTTATCAGCTGTTCTTGGGAAGTGATAATTCTTACGAATTGTATTCACAAGTTCGAAGATTACACAGACTGATGCCTTATGGGCTTATCATCAATATTCTTAAATTCACGAACCCCATGAGTATAATCAAGACCATGATTGACCTCCTGATGGCTAGTCCTTTTGGTGGAAAATCATTGCTACAGACCTTATTTTATGGTATATTGTCAGATGATATCAGATCTCAAACCAAGGTTATTTCGGAATTGGAGGCGAAGATTGACCATGATGAGGTCATTCAGCGATTAAAGTGGTATGTATTTGGCACTCCAGAGCACGATTTAGTTGTTGATTTAAGAGAAGAATCTAAAGAACTAAGTGTTGACTTGTTGCTAACGTTAATTATCTCCCCGAGACTGGCTGAGTATTCATATGTCGATGAAGACCTCGTTGGAAAGGTGTTTGAGTCGTACAACGAGTACAAGAAACTCAAAGAATTTGAGAACTCTCCTGAAGAATTAGAGTTTGTCAATCATGAAAAGCTTGAACTTTATTCGGATCTTAAAGCTTTGTTTAAATTGTACGTCCGTAACAGAGACAAGGAAGTCATGCAACAGCTCTGGTCGGAGCCTGAGCTCACATCAATACTTAAAGAGGTGTTCACGATGTTCTACCAGCCGCTTGTGAATTTGTTCGCTAGTGCTCATGTTGATGTTGCTTTCAGGAAATTTGAAAATTTCATGGATGATCTGATTGTTTTATTGGGCAGACTTAATCATGAGATGTACACCACAGACACAAGTAAGATTGTGGACGAAATTATGAAGCTTCTTGCAAAACATGAGGATAGCTTCTATCGCTTCGTTCATGAAGTCTATCTTAATGATAAAGACGCAATCTTTGACAAGTTGGTTAATTGGATCAATGATATTCTTAATTTCTTAAGAAATGCAAAGAATCTTAACCCATCCAGACATGTTCAGCGTCTTGACTTCTCACGGATATTTGCACAAAGTGAAGTAGATATCGATGGAGTCTTAGATGAAGTTGACGGCATTATTGATTCTGTTAAGAAGAAACATGAAGAGTATCAAAAGAAATTGGCCAAACAGCAGCAAAAGTCATTGAACGCCGTAGAAGATAACTGGGATAAGATTAACAATGTGGAGATATTCCAAACATCTGATTTCGGCATTAATGAGCATGATATCATCGATTTGGAGACAGATGAGGAGGATGACGATGCAGCTACAATTAAGAGTAAGAAGCCAAATGAAGAGACAGTCACCGAAAACATTTCTGGACTTTTGGATGCCTTCAAATTACAGATCATCGAAATTTTGAAGAACTACTGAATGTTTATGCAAATACAATACGTAACTATGACAATCATTTATTCAATGTAGATTACAAATCAATGATCGTGGTGCTCATCCTCCTTTGGCTGCTCTGGATCCACAGTAATCATAGTGTCAATTCTGAGAATAGCAATGCATGCCTCTAAGGCAGACTTGAGAGATTTGATCTTGGACATTGTAGGCTCCAATACACCCTGTTTCGTCTCATCAACAATCTTTCCCTTGATGAGATCTAAACCATAGTTCTTGTAGCTCTTGCGTTTCGTGTCTTCCGGAAGGGCGTTCTGAGATGCACTATGATATGATCTCAATTTAGCAATGAGGTCAGAAGCGTCCTTTGCAGCATTAGATGCCAAAGTCTTTGGAATTATGAGCAGCGCATTGGCAAATTCGGCAATAGCGAGCTGCTCACGAGATCCAACTGTGGTGGCAAAGTTCTCCAAGTAGATGTTAAGGGCAGTCTCCACAGCACCTCCACCTGGAACGACGTTCCCACTTTCCAAAGTTCTCTTGATCACAGATAAGGAGTCGTGCAGTGATCTTTCCATCTCATCCAGAGTGTAGTCGTTTGGACCTCTGAGGATAATAGAGGATGATGAATGTGCCTTTGTTCCCTTCACAAGAATGCACTCATCATCAGAGATTCGTTCCTGAACAACCTCGTCAGCATATCCCAAATAGCTTGCCTCAAATGTCTCATCACCTTCCAAGTTGGACATACTGCTAATGAAAGAAGCTCCAGTAGCTCTTGCAATTCTTCTCAAATCCTCTTTCTTGCAACGTCTCACGGCCATGACACCAGCTTCAACAAACTCTTTCAAACACAAGTCGTCAATTCCCTTTGTAGTGAGCACAACATTGGCACCAGCACCAATAATCTTTTTGATTCTGTCCAATACAATACCATATTCTCTCTTACGGATCTCTTCTAATTGCTCTGGGTCATCAATGTTGATCTGAACGCCAAGGGCCATACGAGCCTTTTGAAGATTAATGTCCAAACAGGCAACCTTAGCACCTGAGATCTTCTTGAGCATTGCCTGGGACGCCACCGTACAGTTTAGTGCGTAGCCGTGCACAAGGACAGACTCCGTAGATGATTTACCATGTGCTTTAAGAATATTGACAGCCTTAACTGGGTATTTTGTATCCCCCTTTCCATTTGTAGTTTGGACAGCGAGCATGGCATCGACAGCCAACTTGGCGAAGAAATCTGAGTCTGCACCAATAATCTTGGAGGACATAGATGTCTTTGCAATATTAATAATAGTCTCTTTTCCCAAGGCTTCAACAGGCTGTGAGAGAACTTCGGTGATGTACCTCTGGGCCTCTCTCAATGCGAGTCTGTATCCGGTGATGATAGTCGTTGGGTGGATCTTGTTCTTGACAAGTTCGTTTGCTCTCTTCAGCAACTCAGATGCAATGATGACAACAGAAGTAGTACCGTCACCAACTTCCTTATCTTGTTGCTGTGCTAAATCCACCAGAATCTTTCCAGCTGGGTGCTGAACATCCAACAAACTGAGAATTGTGGCACCATCGTTCGTCACCACAACATCACCGATGTCATCCACAAGCATCTTATCCAAGCCGACAGGTCCTAAAGATGACTTAACCACATTTGCCACTGCTTGGGTAGCAAGAACGTTTTGATTACGGATGTCCTCGCCACTGATCTTCTCTCCACCAAGGACTATAGTGCTGTTAGTCAATTTTGTTCTCCTGTAATCAATAAATGGAGAGTATAACATACAAAGAGTCTCTGAACGCGCAGACCCGAACATCTGAGACATGTCTTAGGTTTTAATCAATTAGTTATGAAGAAATCAATGTTCAAAGAAACGCCAAATTGTGGTTTTTTGTTTTGGACGACGCGATGGCGAGAAATTTCTTAGTTCCCTAATTTACGCTTGCGATCGCGTTCGTGCTAAGAATTACGCCGACAAAGCTATAAATCTATAAATAATACAGGTTTAATGCGCAACAATACACGTAAAAGACTTGTTTATGAGCTCCTCTCTATACATATGCTCACAATGTGAGCTTTATCGAGTGCATGACGTGTTTTGGATTGCAGTCGATTCCGCATTCCCATGGCATGATAGGGTCAGCATCGCATAAAAGAGCCCCATAAAGAGACAGAGAAGAACAGTGGAAAACCAGGACTGAAAACAAACGACTTCAGAGATGTGAGTGAGGGTCAAAATATCCGTGGTGGTCCAGACAACCAATTCAAAAAGATGGAAAGAGGAGAAGATGGCAAGAGGAGAGGATGGAATTCATGAGAAAATAAGATGATAAGAAAGCAAACGGGGACGAATAAATCAGAGAATGACACATTTCTTCTTCTTCTTGGTCTGCACTGCTTCCGGCTCCAAAGCAGCCACAATGGCTTCATCGAAGACGTTCTTCAGACCTCTTTGCGTCAGCGCAGAACACTCAACGTACTTAACAGCGCCTAACTGCTTGGCCAATCTTTCACCTTCTTCCGGTCTGATAGGAGCGGCACCTTGTCTCTTAAGCCTCTCTACAATGATCTGGTCGTCACGAAGGTCGATTTGTGTACCAACAATGATGGCTGGGACACCTGGTGCATGGTGGTGGATCTCAGGGAACCACTTCTCACGCACATTCTCAAAGGAAGCCGGTGAAGTGATAGAGAAACAAACAAGGAAAACATCAGTGGATGGGTAACTCAGTGGACGCAGTCTGTCGTAATCCTCCTGCCCTGCTGTATCGAAGAGGCCAAAAGTGTACGGTTCATCACCAATCATCACTGTCACGGCGTAGTTATCGAACACTGTAGGCACGTAATCGGCTGGGAACTTGTTTGTGGTGTAGGATATGAGAAGACATGTCTTTTGAGGATGTTAGTACACAACCAATTGAAATGGACTACTGAATGAGGGTTTCATACCTTGCCAACGGCACCATCACCGACAACGACACACTTGATGGTCTGCATTGTATATCAAAGGGGGGCTGCTTCCGATTATGGGTCCACGGGAATTGCAGAGAAATGAGGTATTCAAGCTGAAGAAAACGCTCGGATAATCTTTTTGAGGATGCAAAGACAACTCTGCTGTTTATAGAACGTTTTGCTGGTGACAAAGGAACCAAAATCAAAGCAGCCTTGGTGGCGATAACAAAGGTTTCTGCATTGAGAAATGTTTCATCTTTCGACGAAAAATTGAAAAAGGAACGCGTAATGGCTAAATCAGGAAATTGCCGTTTTGGGGCGTATCAGATTTGTATCAGTGACATCTACGAGATCAATCCATAAAGACAGTAAATATATTAAATCTTTTGCAGCCATCCAATGAACTCATTGCTAAAGCAATAAAAGAAGGGTTTGCGTCAGAAGCCAAGCAGTGCAAGGGCAGCGACACTATGCAAAGAACTCCAGCGAGCAAGCCCGCTAAAAAGAGTTTTCGCCGTACTCCAAAAATAAGGGTAACTAACAAAAAGTCCTCGATGAGGACATTCCAGTTGTTACACTGAAAAGAACAGATACTACACTTGATCTTAGCCAAAAGGCAAAGAGATTTGGAGAAGGAAAAGAAATAGGAGGTGCGACAAAAAGAGAAATTTTTTGCGGATTTTTGCTTTCTTTTATACTTTTTCTGGTGGTGTCGGGGCGCTGAGTTTCGCGAAAGATTACCCTGTAGCTACCGAAAAAGGCGGGCGCGGCTCAAATTGAGGAGAAAGAAGCCAACAAGTCACCTTTATATTAGTGTATTTGGACCTCAAGTTCGCATCCTGGGAACAGTTACCGGTGATTATAAGAGTGCCTGTGAGAAATTTTGACCACGAAAAGCTCCCTAATATCCAAGGAAATACCCGAGCAATGTCTGTCGTTCCATCTATCGAGGAACGCCTCGAGTCGACGCATCTCTCTGAAGATAGCAATAACTACACACAAACGAAACACAAACAAGCTTTAGCTGTCCAGGCAATCAGACTTTTCCTCAAATCAAAAACATCGTACGATGTTCTCCCGGTGTCGTATCGTCTTATCGTGCTCGACACCTCCCTTTTAGTGAAGAAATCATTGAACATCTTGCTTCAAAATAACATTGTTTCCGCTCCACTTTGGGATGCCAAAACCTCGAGATTTGCCGGTTTGCTGAACTCTAGTGATTTCATCAATGTGATACAGTACTATTTCCAGAATCCTGACAAATTTGAATTTGTCGACAGACTCACTTTGAACGGATTAAAAGAAGTGGAGAAGGCCATTGGAGTGGAACCTATTGACACTGGATCCATTCACCCATTCAAACCGTTATACGATGCTTGTGTCAAGATGCTGAAATCTCGCTCCAGAAGAATTCCTTTGATTGATGAAGATGAAGATACACACAGAGAGATTGTTGTGAGTGTTCTGACTCAATATCGTATTCTCAAGTTTGTGTCTCTTAATTGTAAAGAGATTGAAGACTTGGAATTACCATTGAATGAATTGGGGATTGGTACAAACAAAAAATTGGCTACTGCAACTATGGATACCCCCGTTATCGATGTTATTCAACTGCTATCTCACGGATCTGTATCCTCGATTCCAATCGTGGACGAGCAGAACAAGTTGATCAACGTGTACGAAGCTGTGGATGTTCTAGGCTTGATAAAGGGAGGAATTTATAATGACTTGTCTCTGAGTGTAGGGGAAGCATTGATGAGACGATCTGATGACTTTGAAGGAGTCTACACTTGTACAGTTAATGACAAACTTTCACGGATCCTGGACAACATCAGAAAGTCAAGACTACATAGACTGTTTGTTGTTGACGACGAGGGTAAATTAATTGGTGTGGTGACTCTTTCTGACATTATGTACTACATCTTGTTTGGAGAGATGGAGCTATAGAGACTGTTCAAGACTGATGACGTTACGGCGTGTTGCAATGAAACTTTTTACCATTATTAGTTATTATTATTGTAGTGCTGCAGTATAATTAACACTACTAAGTCACGTCGAACTACATTAAAATTCTCCCAAAATCAAGAAGAATGAAACTAATTCTCATAATTGTAATATCGTTACCAACGATGTGCGCTAACCGATTCAATTACTTTACCCAATTGGGAAATTTGTAAACAACAGATCCTCGGGGATCTTGCTAATGCGTTTTTTTGTCAGGCACAAAAGCATTTCAGCTCACGAGAAACTTCTCCTTCGACAAACCAGAGCTTCAGTACTAGTACCCAATATTCCCTGGTTGCAAACTGAGTCTTTCTCTTTTCCTAGCCGGCACATACACTCCGGCTCGCTTTCCACTCTCTTACCACTAAGAACACGGGCTGGTCCCTCTGGCTAGAGATAGGCCGGTCCTACGACACCACTCTATCAAAACATGTCCACCACAATCCTTGACTCTCCAAAATCGACTCAGAAGAGAGTGACTCTGCGGTTCAATGGGTCACCTCGAAAGCCGTCTCTCAAAGCTCAAGGGTCTACTCTCTCGTTGGCATCTCCTACCAAGTTGAACGTTGTTCACTCCGATTTCGCATTCCCGTCGCTGAAGAGAAGCTCCTCCAATCTTGCAGCACCAACTACTGATAGATTCATTCCTTCCCGATGCACTGTTTCTAACGGGAGAGTCGCTAATGAGGACAGCCTGCCCCCTCCAAACGCATCACCTTCACAACACATCAAGGCGCAGTCACAGATCATATATCGCCAATCTGTTGCTGATGCGTGTGGAATTGAGGTGGGACAAAGAGTTTTGCAATATCAACCACTACCTCCTCAAAGCAAATCGCTTATCCAGATGAACCAGAAATCAGCCGTTTATAAGAAGTCTACCATTGAACCAATCAGATCGAGAAAGATCACATCGAACCCCGAAAGAGTCTTGGACGCCCCGGGATTAATTGATGACTTTTACCTGAACCCTTTAAGCTGGTCTTGCGACAACTTATTGGCGATTGCCTTGGGAAATGGCTGTTATGTGTGGAATGCCTCCTCTGGTTCTGTGCAATTGCTTACGGAATGTGACATGGACATCTCCTCTGTGCGGTGGTCAGAAGATGGTTCCTACTTGTCACTCGGTAAGGAAGATGGGTCCATTGAGATATGGGATGTTGAATCTAACTCTAAACTCAGAACCATGAAAACTGGCGGCGGGGTGAGAATTGGTTCACAATCTTGGTCAAGCCATCTGGTGGCAGCCGGTTCAAAATCTGGCGAAATCTACATTAACGACGTCCGTGTGAAAAATCATATTATTAACGTCCTCAATAGTCATGTGGGAGAAGTTTGTGGATTAGAATACAGACCAGATGGATTACAATTAGCTTCGGGATCAAATGGCAACACTGTTTGCATCTGGGACAACAGAAGTTCAGTTCCAAAGTTTACAAAGACAGCACACACAGCAGCCGTTAAGGCTCTTGCTTGGAACCCGGATGTGAATTCTTTGTTAGCAACTGGAGGTGGATCTTCAGACAAGCATATTCATTTCTGGAACACAACGACTGGAGCTCGTTTGAAGAGCATTGATACTGGATCTCAGATCTCTTCGTTATTCTGGGGATCTAGTTCTTCCTTTGGGAGAGAGATAGTGGCAACTGGCGGATACCCAACAAACAGTATATCTGTTTACGCTTATGATCATGGCATTAAAGTTGCTGAGATTGAACATGCGCATGATTCAAGAATCATCTCAGGAAGTCTTTCACCTGATGGAACGACTATCGCTACCGTGGGATCAGACGAAAATCTCAAGTTCTACTCAATTTTCAATGCTGTTAAGAAGATTCCTTCATCTACACTTGCTGGAAAACATGTTAATCTGCAAATTAGATAGAATAAACAGCTATTGATTTTGTTATTAGTGTAGCTTTAGCGTATTGTCAGTCGTAATTCTGTCTATTATCACGTGTTTTTGATTTCCGAACTTCAAAATAGCTTGAAGTCATCAGCTCAGAAAATCTTTTATATTAGGTATCACTTTCAGTCATTGGGCAAGAAGTCTCCTTGTTAAGGCTGAGTCTTGTTGATTTTCATTCATTTATCTGAAAGATATTGAAATGGAGTTTGACCCTTTGAGCTTCTTCACTGCTGAAAAAGTTGAGGAAGAGCAGAGCTTGAAGTCACATATTGATGAAAGCCAACATCAATACAATCACCACAAAGCAAAGACGTTAGAAATTGCAAATAAAGACTGGCTTGATGTTGAAGAGGATGTGGATCAAAATGAGGGACAAATCCACATACTTGATCTTCCGGTATTATCACCCACACTTCCGCGCGTTATCATCATCACACTTTTGGAACTACTAAAACCAGATCAAATCACAAATTTCGGACAAGTTGAAGACATTGAAGAGAAGTCCAAGGAAAATATTCTTGACTCAAAGTCTATTTCACAATCGTCGTTCCAAATTACGAGAAATTGGCTCACAGAAAATGGATACACACATCTATCGAATAATCTGCTAAATATTCGCTTCTCACAAGACTTATTTGCATACGTCAACAAGATCCTATCGTCAAAATATTATACAAACGATGAAGAGGTCCTCCGGCTTGCATCACTGAGGATTTCAGAAAACTGTGGAAGAACAGCTAAACCTCAATTTCAGAGAAAAATAGTCGTAAACAACCTCAGCACGCCAATCTTCCTTAATGAGCCCGCACTCACCTCGGACTCTTTGGGTTTAAAGACCTGGGGATCATCACTTATTCTCAGTGAGCTACTTTCGCAAAGACATAGAGAACTCATTGTTGAGCCTGTTTTAGAACTGGGGGCAGGAACTGGACTTGTGGGTATTACATTGGGTAAGCTGGGGTACGACGTTATACTCACTGATCTTCCTGAGATCCTCCGCAATTTGGAATTGAACATCGAGACTAATGGTCTTACAAACGATTCTATGGTTCTGGATTGGACGGATCCCTCCAGTTTCATCGAGAAGAAAGGCAATGGTAAGTATAATACAATTGTGATTGCAGACCCGATCTACTCTCCAGATCATCCACGTTGGGTCATTAATATGGTCAAGATCTTCCTTGAGGCATCCGGCGATGCCAGAGTTCTTCTTCAGCTACCTGTTAGAGAGAAATTTGAAAAGGAGAGAGAATTATTATGGAAAATAATCGAGGAAGAGAATCTAGAAACCGTGGAAGAAAATGAGATGACTGGTTATGATGATTTTGGGGCTCAGAAGTTTATTTACAAGCAACTTCGGTGGATCAGGTAAAGGAAGAGAGATATTTGCTCATTATTTCGCAATTCGGTACCAGCGTAGAAATTTTTAAGCAGCCCCATTGGTTATCCTCTGTGGCTAATTTGCTCGCCCTGGAACTCCATCAGATCGAGGGCCATTAGCCTACATGACTAATCCTGTATCTTTGTACAAAAAGGGAGAGCTCTCTTGAATCCCTACGGCCGTCTTTTGATCGAAGAACAATTGGCCTTCAAAAGAAAAGATGTCTTTCAAACTTCACCCATTACCTTATGAGTTCGGTGCCCTTGAGCCCTTCATCTCGGCAACAATCATGGAGCTTCACTACTCCAAGCACCACCAAACTTACGTGAACAACCTCAATGCAGCATATGCCAATGTCTCTGTTGCTATCACCTCCAATAATGTTGCCGGTCAAATTGAACTTCAGCAGGCGATCAGGTTCAATGGTGGCGGACACATCAACCATACGCTCTTCTGGAACAATCTGGCCCCGGCTGGGTCTGAGGGACAATTGGGTGGAGGCGAATTGAAAGTGGCAATTGCCACCCAGTTTGGTTCTTTTGAAGAGTTTCAGAGTCAATTCATTTCCTTGTTATTGGGAATTCAAGGTTCTGGGTGGGGTTGGCTAGTTAAGAACAACAATACTGGTCAGTTGGAGCTCTTCTCGTCACCTAACCAGGACCCAGTCCCAGCTAAGTACACGGCTCTCATTGGTATTGACTTCTGGGAGCACGCCTATTATATCCAGTACTACAACAACAAGGCTGAGTATGCAAAGAAGATTTTTAACGTGCTCAACTGGGACGCTGCCGAGAAGAGATGGTACGGCATCTCGGATCTCAAGTTGTGAAAGGCGTCTCAAAGAATTAATATGCTTGGGTCATTAGTATGATATAAATCACAGTTGGTATTCGTCAAAGTAAATGAGATTCTCATCCTCCACAGTAGAAGTGGCAATGAAACTCGATGCGTCAAAGATTGTAAAAGAGTCATCTAATCGTTCTTCTTTCAAGTCCACGACACTTTGCAAAGTGGCTCTATATTGATCCAATCCAACTTTCTCCAATTTGTCATCATAAACTAAAACTTGGCACAATGAACGGATATCATTTGTAATCAGTTCTTCACTCGTAACTTGTGATTTGATGATAAAGTCCAGTATGTCATCCACGGTAGAATGATTGGCATAGGTTGCAGGATACAAGGCCAGTTCATTCAACTTTGAACTGTTTGAGAAGACATTAGGGAATGTCTTTGATACAACAAATCTCCAGATAATAGTCAGTAATGAGTCCACAAATTCCGAATCCAACTCGCCGTCAGTGAACCATGGTCCACCAGTGACTTCGATAGACGGCGTGAGATGATAGAGCATGTAAATTTTTCTTGTCGGAAACTTGACAGATTTAACACTTTTAATGTATCTCTGACTCTCCAGGGACTTAAGGGATCTGAGAACGACATGTTGATGCAAATTTGTGCGTGCCTTAATGATCTTAGTCCAGATTCCCTCTCTTCCCGCGGCCTGAATATGTGAGTAGACCATCTCTTCATCGCCATTCATGTTCATACGTTTAGAAGCCTCATTGATGTTCTCAGCCATGAACATCACCTCTGAACCTCTTTTCACCACTTGGACGAGCTTCTGATCAACCAAATGCTGTAAGGGAATCTGCACTGGGTTTTCGGCATCCAACGTTGGGTACCCTTTGATCATCTCCTCCAAACGAGCCTGTGAGAACACCGTTCCGATTGGCTCCTCATGCATCCCTTCATGGATGACTTTGGCCAGCTGCTCCTTACTTGCGGACGACATCGTGCTTCTTATCTTCTCTCTTTCTTTGGCGACTCTTGAAGCTCCTGTACCAGTATTGGTCGATGGTCCTTTTTGCCCTGGGCGAAGAGATTTTTGGATTCGAGATCAGATGTGGTGTCCAGGTGTTTTCATAGTTTCACCTACTGCCGTCTTTTGGTTTCTACGGCCTTTTATGATTCGGTATTCTTGATTGAGCAGTAACCTGTCATGAGTTCACGGAAGCCAAGGAGCCTTGTGATACGGCATAATGATGAGGATGAAGATATAGGTGGAGTGGATCCCGTGGTGAAGAGTAAGACTGGATCCATGCTCAAAGCCAAGGGCGGCGCTAGCATCAACAAAGCCACAACGAAAAGCAAACTGAGAAATAAAATGAAGGTGAGGTCCTCGTTTAATCCAGATGCTAGTGAAGATGATGATATTGATTCTCTAGGGTTCTCGGTCAAGAAAATCTCCCTACCTAAAAGCGGGTCCATACGCCCATTGTTAATCGTTAATGAAGATGAACCTCAACCTGAACAAGAGGAATTTCAGCATCACAATAACGAAACATTAAGGCAGAACATGTCGTATCAAAAGCCAAAATCATATGAAAACGATGCGCCGATCATTGTTAACCCAGAGGAAGATCTCCCCCAAGCTGCCCCAGAGGAAGACTTTATCGCTCTAGATCAACAGTGGGCTATCCCTGTGGAACAGGAGAAGGAAACTCAAGACGAAGATATGCCTAGTGATCACTTTGACGAGCTTGATGACGGAAGGTTGGCTCTTTCTGAGAGAGAATCGGCCCTACAGCGAAAAATGCACGATATGGAGATTCAGGAAGCACTGTATGACGCTGAGATCTCGGGAGACGAAGAGACGGTGCATTGGGCAACCGAGAAGATGAAACAAGGTGGAGTACTTACGGATAAGAGCACACTTCCTACTTTAGGGCTGCTTGACAGCACTTTTGAGGAACAGATCGTGGAAGCTGATTCCATGTTGGCTGCGTTGGAGAAGGAAAAAACTGTTTTGAGAGACAACTTGGAGAAGACGGCACTAAGAAGCCAAGAGCTTGGACAAAAACTTGCAGACTTGGAAGTGCAGCTGTCTGCCGTTACTTGAGTCTACAAGTATCACTTGGCTCGTCTCTGTAGCATCCGTGCTGATGTCAACCACCGGAAGCTGTGTTGAAAAAGCATCTCAGCAGCGGTCCTGAGTATAATAAAGCTTCTAATTGATACGGATCAACATTTATGGAGATTGCAACGACTGGAACCGCGTACGAGCTCTATTAATTGTCACGGAGTGCATATAAATATCTAGTAGATATATATAAGCATCTTCCTCCTTCACGGTGTATTCTTGTGATGCTTTGCAACAAGGAAGGAGAGTCTACTTCTCACCTCAAGGTATTCGTACCAAAAGAGAGCTGGCGAAGGAGTTTTTTAAGACTGACAGTTTAAATAAGCAAACATCTGCACCTGCGCCTGCAGCACCGTGCAATTGGTTTTATTCTGCCTGATAATCAAAAAATAGTTTCATTTACGTGGCTTGTTTCAAGGCTCTTTGGTAGTTTACCGGTTTAGAAGACCAAGAAGAGAGACGCAAGTCAATAACCGCGACAAACATCACCACGAGAAAACGGACGGAACCCAGCATTGTGACCAACACTAAGACAGTTCGGACAAACACCAAGCTTCAATGCCAAGCCCCTTCGACTCGAGCACATTTGGGCGGTCTCTTTCACTTAGAGTGGACGGAGGAGTCGGCGCGGTGTCGATCTCGCCCACAGGCCGTGATGTTGTCCTGGCGGGCCGTCGGGGACTCTTTGTCGTAGACCTGGACGACCCTTTCTCTCCCCCTCGTTGGCTGCGGCATCTGACAAGTTGGGAAGTGGCAGACGTACAGTGGTCACCACACGCTTCCATAAAACCTGCGTGGGTGATCTCTACAAGCAATCAGAAGGCAATCGTCTGGAATCTTGCAAAAACCGCAGACAAGGCCATTGAGCACGTCCTTCACGGCCATACTCGAGCCATTACAGACATCAATTTCCATCCAGATAATCCAGAACTTCTCGCTACATGCTCTGTTGATACGCAAGTTCTGGCATGGGATACACGCCAATCTCGAAGACCGGTGTTTTCCGCTGCTGATTGGAGAGCTGGAGCTGCGCAAGTGAAATGGAACTTTCAAAACGAACATCTGTTGGCATCCGCTCACGATAACTATTTCTACGTCTGGGATACAAGAAACAACGCACGCCCACTACATAAGGTTTGTGCCCACGACCGTAAGATTAATGGTGTTGATTTCAGTAGAACTAAAGAGAATGAAATTGTCTCTTGTTCCACTGACGGAACCGTCAAGTTTTGGGATCTTTCCAAAAGTGATAAGACACCAACGAGTGTAATAACCACAGAATTCCCAGTTTGGAGAGCTCGACATTTGCCATTTGGTCATGGATGTGCTATCATGCCTTTGAGAGGAGGTAATAATGCCATTTATCTTGCCAATCATAAGGACTTAACAGGAGAATCAAGATTAAGACCAAGTTACATCTTTAAGGGTCATACTGATCGTGTTACAGATTTCCTGTGGCGTCAGAGAAATTCGGGCTCGGGAATCGATGACAGAGAATTCCAATTGGTCACTTGGTCTAAAGATTGTGATCTTAGATTGTGGAACATGAATGATGAACTCTATGATAAATTGGACTTCAAACGCGGTGTTATACCAATGGAGAGTCTTGGACCCTACGAATACAGAACTTATAGGGATGAGCCGATAACTTCTGATGAACATCACTTGGCATTAAAGAAGACGAAAGATACATTCGTGTCCAGTCGTGGGGAGCAAACGAAGAATAATACAGCTGAACATCTCAACTGGCTTGCTGGTGTTCGTATGGGTCGTTCCGCATTTGCTCCGCCAATTGATCAAAATCCAAACGGTTCCTTAGAGGCACCAGACAATCTTGGCGAAGAGGTCTCTGTAGTAGGCCATAAATTCCCAAGAGTTAGGTTTGAAAAGATTTCTGTTTCCACGGGTATTCTCGTGCTATCTTTGAATGGGCCGTGGGCTTCTGAAGGTGATGAATTGGTCTTCTTAAGAGTGGAGATGAATTTTCCCAAGAAATATCCACGCGCTGCTGTTACATTCAGAATTGAAGAGAATAGAGATTTATCAGATGAAAACAGACAAGAAATTTTAAAGAACCTTAATGAGATTAGCAAGAAGTTTGCTGAAGTGGAAAGATTTGCCCTTGAGGCATGCTTAAGATTCCTCATGGGTGAAAAGATTGACTTGGAAAACTTGAGACGTGATGAAGATGACGATAGTTTGAATATTGCAGACATGGATGATGTGGGATCTCTTCCGTCAACCCAGCCATCCAGTGATGGCGAAGAAGATGACGATGACGACGATGATGAAGAGCTTATTCCAATGATTCGGAGAAAGAATGCATTGGGCAACTCTATCCAACAGAGAGATGCGCAGTTCGACAGTACACCAATTCCAAAAGGTTGTGGAGCATCATGGACGAAGACGGGACAACTTGTTTGTTTCTTCATTCCAAAGCAGGAACCGAAGATTCCGCAGAAGCAATCGGTTATTACATTTGAACAACAAGGATTTGACCTCAGTGATGACTCACTCGCTGACGATTGGGCCGATGCACTTGAACGCGATGCGATTGCAAGAAAAGTTCCTGGTGTCTTCAGAATACAAAACATTCATAGTACTGCAGTGACGAATACTCCATCAAAACATACTGCTGAATCGGTTACTGAAAGATCCGGTCGTTCTGTCACGCAAGATGGCACAGTTAACAACGTTGTCGCAATCTTTGACTTCACACATTTGATTCCATCGAAGCTGGAGCTTGCATCAGAGTACCGTGTCATGGGCGCACTTCCTGACGAATTAGCGTTACACAACGCTGCTATTTGTTCCAAATATGGGTACACTGATCTTCGGGATGCATGGAATGTCTTAGCGCTTGTTCTCAGAAAGGATTTCTATTGGGGTGCTCACCCGTTCGGACGTACGTGGCTTGTCAAAGATATGATGGCTTATTTCGAGAAGTTAGGTAACGTCCAGATGTTGGCTGTTATGAGCTGCATCTTACACGTTGCGTCTGCTGGGCCTGTCGAGGCCCAGACTGATTACTTACCTGCACAGAAACCCACATCTTTACGGAATCATCGAATGTCATCTGTCAGTGATCATACTGGATCCAACTATTCTGATTCTCACTATCGACTATCTAATGCTTCCAGAAGCTCATCTGTGGTTGGGTCCAACATTATGGTTGGCGTTGCTGAGAAGAATGTGGATGTGAAGATCGAGATGATGAATGAAGCTGCATTGGGTTACGGAGAAGAGGCGTTTGCCATCACGCTTATTGATAATGAGGATGAAAAGTACTGCCGATACAGAGCTGAGTATGCCAACATCTTGTATTCCTGGGGCCTTGTCCTAAGAAGAGCCGAAGTGGTCAAGCTGAACACCATGCCTGTGATGCCAATCGTTGATGCGTCGCAAGGCAAACTTGCCTGGATGAACAACATCCACGACTGCGCTTATTGCGGCCTCAAGCTATCAAGAAGCGTCTTCACATGCCCTGAGTGCCACCACGCGTTACATACTGAATGTGCTACAGATTGGTGGAAGCAATCGCAAGAATGTGCCACTGGTTGCGGATGTGAGTGTCCCTCCCATAAGGAACTGTGAATTTTATGACGACATGACAACTGGAAACACATAGACGTAGACTAGTGTCTGTGAGGCCCATTACTGGGCTTGTCCCACTCAATCTGTGTATGTATAAAGTAAAAAGAGTAGTGCAACAAGTCGCATCAATACCAAAAAAAAAAAAAATGATTTCGCCCAGGATCGAACTGGGGACGTTCTGCGTGTTAAGCAGATGCCATAACCAACTAGACCACGAAACCATTTGTTGTAAAGTTATGGCGACAGAGAAAACAGCAGACGGCGTGCTGGTCCAAGTGCTGATGTAAGCATCGCGCGGTTCGATGGACCCCTATGCTGACACATGACGCGAAAAGAGTCTGCTAAACGACAGGAACGAGCAATGTTTACAACCGGCCACTATTATCCCCCATCTCGTTCCCAGGACACTGCCTCAACGCTGCTGTGAGTTGTCGATTCAACTGGGCAACTCTCCTCTTCCAGTGAGCAGCGCAATTTCCCGCCTCTTAGACCGCCGTGGAACGAAGAGCGCACCTCACCGCCATGGGCAGCATTACCGAGGAGAAGGACTCCCAATCGCCACCGCCAATGTCTGGAAGAAGACGCTCGTCGACTAAGACGATGCTAATCGAAAAGGACGGTAAGACAGTGAGCAGGACGTCTCAGGGGAAGCGCAAGTTCCATAACAAGAGCAAGCTGGGCTGCGATAGCTGCAAGCGCCGCCGTGTCAAGTGTGATGAGACCAAGCCCATCTGTAACAAGTGCTCCAACATGGGGCTCCAGTGCGTCTACTCTGTTATTGCTGTCGAAACGTCGCCGGTTGCATTCACGGAAGCTGCCGTTCCCGAAAAGAAGGGGCCCAAGATAGTGAAGGAGGAGGAGCGTGGAATACCGCAGCAGCCTCAGCAGCAGCAGCAACTTCCACAGCTGGCGGGTATTGAACAGGAACTCGCCCGCCTCACCGGCGGGAGTGCCAGCATGGATGACATCAGCAAGCTGATAAATGCTGCCAGAGCGAACGGAATAATGATTCCTCCTGTGGATCAACTACATCAGTTCCAGCAGCAGTTGCCATTCCCAACAATTACAATCAAGTCTCCACCAATGGAACCCGCTGCTATGCAGTCCTTTGCACGTAGCCAACAGCTGGATCGGGCCGGTCTGTCTATTGATCTGGGAATGGAAAACAATCCCACCATCTCTCCACAGCCAACGATGTCTCCCGTGTCTACGCATTCGCCGATTTCTCTGCATCATCATCATCCACCCCCAATGGCTGATTTCCATACCCAAATGGCATCAATGACTGCAAATTCTATGGACTATACGCCTGCGGCAGCTTTGAACCTCATTGATTTGAAACTGATGTATCACTACACTGCAACTGTGGCTCCAACAATAACCACAGCAGGTATTTCAGAAAAGAAGATTTGGATGGAAGATATCCCACAATTGGCATTTGAATTTGCATTCTTGATGCACGCCATTCTTGCATTCTCTGCCACTCATTTATCAAGAAGTGAAAAGAATATGGAAAGGTATGTCACATATCATCGTGGTGAGGCCTTGCGTTTACTTCGGGAGGCGGTTTTGGAAATCTCTGCTGATAACACTGATGCAACGGATGCATTAGTTGCGTCTGCTCTAATCTTGATTATGGATTCATTGGCTAATGCCTCATTACCATCTGCTTCATCGGCAACTTCGTTACCTGCTTCTGCCTGGATTTTTCATGTAAAAGGCGCGGCGACAATCCTAACTGCTGTCTGGCCCCTACCTCAAACATCAAGATTCTATACTTTTATATCTGTTGATTTAAGTGATTTGGGTGATATTATCAATGGGAAAGATGGTAATATCTCGGACCTTGTTTGCTTTGATGAGTCCATTTCCGATTTATATCCAGTTGAATATGATTCCCCATATTTGATCACGTTGGCATATCTGGACAAATTGCACAAGGAGAAATATCAATCAGACTTCATCTTGAGAGTCTTTGCCTTCCCTGCATTGTTGGACAAGACCTTTTTGGCATTACTGATGTCTGGAGACCTGTCAGCAATGAGAATTATGAGAAGTTACTACACACTGCTAAGAGGATTCACTACAGAGATGAAGGATCGTGTCTGGTTCCTGGAAGGAGTTTCTAACGTGCTACCTGCAGATGTTGATGATTATACCGGAGGTGGAGGTATGCACATGATGTTGGACTTCTTGGGAGGTGGATTACCATCGATGGCTTCTTCTAATTTAGCTTCTGGATTGAACGTTGACATCAATGACCATTTTATGAATCCTTGAGCATGATTTTATGCTGAAGCTGTTTGTTTTCTTCTTATGATATACGCACAACTAATAACTTCTCCTTCCCTTCACATGACATAATTTATTGATGACTTCCACACAAAATGATCTTGCTTGTAACTAATTTTTCAGCCTCTTTATATATATATATATATATATATCCGTCGACCCTCCACCCCTATGGCATCCAATACATACACATGAATATAGACGATATTGCTACATTGTTGTTAGTTATTAAACGAAATGATAAGGGTTGTATCAATTTATGATTCAATGCAGGAGATTAAACACACACGATTAAAACAGTGAAAGGCATAATCATCATAAAACAAATGACAGAGGTATTATTATCATCATCTGTATGGGTCAAAGAACTTTTCAGCTCTTTTGAATCCTTTGAAGACCCTCATTCCCATGGTTGAACCTTTAGAGAAATCACCTTGAAGTCTGGCGTTCATGAACTCTCGTTCCTTGCGTCTGATCAGTGGATAAACCGCAGCAAATGCTAAACTAGCATAAGCAGCACCAGCCACAAGATCGATTCTGAAATGGTGATCCAAGTAGATGGTTGCCCACCATTGAATGGCAACAAATAAAATACCACAAACTCGTAACACGGTTGAATGAGCAAAATACCAAATGAACAGACAAACTTGGAATGCCATAGCGGAATGTATTGAAGGGAAGGCACCAAAGACGATTGGACTCTTGTGGAAACCGTTCGAGTGCATGTGGGTACCCAGCGCCACGTCAACACGAGTTAAACCAGCCGCATATCCTGGCATGGAATAGTCAGCGTCAGCATCTGGACCATACATGTGGATAAACCATGGAGGAGCATTTGGGAAGAGTAGGTGAGTACAAACACCCGCAACGTTTTGAGTTCCCAAAGCGATCGAGAATGCCTTTGGGGCCCCTTGTGGATGAAAGACATAGAGCCAAACTGCCGTGAGGATTGGGAAGGTGATGTGACCCAAAACGTAAAAGAACCAAGCTGTAATGTCCTTGTGTGCAGTTGCTGGAGTGGCGAAGTAGCTAACAATGTTAAGAATAGGCCATATTGATGCCATTAGGATTGGTGTGATGTGGATAGCATGACTGCGTGTGATCTTCGCCACGTTAATTGGAATTATCTGATGATGCAAAGGAGTTCTTGTGAGTTCGTCTTCGGATGAGGAGACAAATAACGAGTCCTCTGAGTCATCATCAGCAGACGACTGCGCCTCCGAGTCCAGATTGTCACATTCAAATTGGTTCTCAAGGTCTTTGAGAGAGGCAAACAACGGCGACGAGCCGAGGTTAAACTTGTTTGAAAAGTTCCTAACAAGCACACCGTACCAAACGGCTGTGAAGAGTGCCGAGAATAGCAACCAGAAGGGCAACCCAGACCAGGCAAAGAAGGATAGGTCCCAGTCGTACGCGAGACGGACGTGGATTTTTGGACGACTCTCTGTTGGGATCAGGCCAGCATTCTTGAAGATGGCAAGCCAGAGAAACACGGGGGAAAAGTTGAGGGCAAAGTTAAGCGGGAGGCCGTAGAAGGGCCTGCCGTTCCACGCAGACTTGACCAACCGTGTTATCAAGTGTGCGATGAATATGGGCACGGTCCTTATGGATGGCATTGTTGTGGTCGTTGTAGTGGTGTTGTTGTTGTTGCTGAGAGAAAGGTCTTGTGATGTTGTGGTTGTTATGCTTGGCTCGGATAACGGAAGCACTGAACCACCCCGAACAACAGGGCAACGAGAGAGTGTGGAAGCGAGGAGTGGACCCTATAAGGTGTGAGCACTGGCCAAGAACAGAAGAGAACAATCTTTTCCCCCCAAGGGCGTGTTGATCCCTTGAAAGCACAACCGATCGGAAAAAGGAGCAGAGAAGCCTCGAGAAGATGTTCGCTTTTTTTAAGAGCCTTAGGGGCTATACAACCTAGAGAAAAAAAGAGCCTAAGGCTTAGCATTTTTTGCGAGGCGACGCAGCAGCTGTGTGCATTACATCATGCCGTCAGGGACCCGCGCCATCCGCAGCTGGGCCCTGTGTGCTTCTCTCCCAGCCAGGGAACGATTGATCGCGGCCTTGTGTGTGTACAGTTAGTTATCAGTCAGCCTACAAAACAGATGAAAAGCCTTGTTGGAGGCTGTGCCCCTCCAGCTCGGCATGCGTCTCCCTGGCTCTAGAACGCACATGCCCAGCCCGCACTACCTGGCGCTGTGCTTGTTATCTCGCTACGTAGATGATGGGAGAGGCCGGGGTGGTGGACCCTTGTCCGCTGGCCCTCCATCTGTGTTGTTCATTCCTCCTTCCTCGTCTCCTCAAAAAAGAAACGCCAGGGCGCTGCCGCGCGTCGCAAACAACAAAAACAACCCCATCCAGGGAAAACAAGTCTGCTTGCGGTAGAGACTCGTCCTAGTAAGGGAGGTGGGGACTAGTCCTGCATGTGTGAGGAGAAGAACACGCGGACCTTGGCGCGGCGTAATTTCAAGACCCGTCAAGTCTTGGTTCAAACAGCGGAGACAAGGCTCAAAAAGTGCCTGTCCAAACAAAAACGCATATATCTGTTTGTCCGCTTGCTCCCGCCATATATATTGGGTTCCTAGGCTCAAGCACATATATGGTGGTTGTCCAGTACTACGGTCCCGCCGTGGAGTACACCCAAGTCAGGGAGGAGAGTGTCCATGCCAGCTCTCTCCAAGACTTGTTTGGCCACTGGACCCAAGATTATTCGCACGACTTTACCGCTTTTGTCAAGCAGCATTGCGGGGTCTGTGTCAATCTTGAGTACGTAGACATTGAGGAGGAACTGGCCTTGGCTGATAGTGATGAGGTCGCTGTGATCCCTCCAGTTAGCAGCGGATGATTACTTCGTGTCTACAAAGCCCCTTAATCGTGAAAGTTCATAGCATTTAGGAGAGTACATCTAGAAACAGTCACATAGGCCAGCCCTGTGTCTGTTGCTGAAGATGCTGGTGGTGGTGTTGTTGTTGGTGTTGTTGTTGTTGTTGATGTTGTTGTTGTTGTTTCATCATCATGTTTCTTCTCTGTAAGAGCTGCACCCCCTCAGGGAACAACTTCTGTAATTGGATATAAGCATCATTAAAATCAACCATTTCGGGAGGTGGGGCCATGATAATTGGGAACACAACCTTGTTCTGGTTAGCAATTGGGTTGTTGTGTTTCTCGGACAATTCTCCTATACACGTCAGGTTGGCATGGAGTCGTTTCAATAGGTCCTGTAGTAGTGCTTGTAGTTTAGGGTTCACTGAGGACCCCTGCAGTTGGATTTGGTTCTGGATCGTCAGGGAGCGTTGGATTATCATCGTATTGATGCTAAGCAGTAACGATATGCGCTGCTTGTCCAACGAAAGGTCCATTTTGTCGACGATAATAAAGCTTGTCTCTTTCAGCACCTTCAGAATAGAGGAGCATACCACTCACTGGTCGGCTTGGGCTTCTTTTTGATCAAAAGCCGGCCGGGAAATTTTGAGCCCTTTCTTTTTTTTGGATAAAACATCCAAACACCACCATTTTTGGGTCACCGTCCCCCCCAATTTTCTGGGACCTTCTCAGAGCTTGTCGTTTCTTCAGATTTGTCTCCTCTGCTCTATTATTCTGGTGCTTGACCAGAGAGAGTGCCCCACTGTATCCGAAATGAGTAGTCCCCAGGCCGAAGAGTCCAAGTTGTTGGGAAACGCCGCCCTCAAGGAACATCATTTCGACAAGGCCATTGAGCATTACACTATCGCCATCGATCTTGACCCCAACAATGCCATTTACTACGCTAATAGAGCTCAGGCTGAGATCAAGCTGGAGCAGTATGGCTCTGCCATCCTGGACTGTGATAAATCCATCGAGGTGAACCCCGGATATGTGAAGGCCTATTATCGTCGTGCTGTTGCAAAGAGTGCCATCCTGGAGTATAAGAAGGCTCAAAGAGATTTGGAGCTTGTTTTGAAAATGAAGCCGAATGATGCAAGCGCTTCAAAGTTGTTGACAGAATTGAAGAAACTTGTGCGGAGGTTGGCATTTGAGAAGGCCATTCAAGATGAAGACGCCCAGGAGGAGATGTTCAAATGTTCCACGGTGTTGGGACTAACAGTGGAGGATTCTTACACTGGTCCTACACTTGATTTGCAGCAGATAGGAGAGAATGATATCGCATTAGGTGGCTTCAATGAATCATGGGTTCTCTCCCTTTTGGAACACTTCCGTAATGGTGGTAAACTCCCAAAAAAATATCTCTTTGCTCTTCTCATCAAGACAAATGACGTTCTTTGCAAAGAGCCTGCGTTTAAGGAGATTTCACAGCAGCAAATGCAAACTGAACAATTCACAGTGGTTGGAGATGTTCATGGTCAATACTATGATTTACTAAATATGTTTGAAACTAACGGGTACCCATCTTCAACTCATGGGTACCTCTTCAATGGTGATTTCGTTGATAGAGGCTCTTGGTCATGTGAAGTCATGATCACTTTGATGTGTTTCAAATTACTGTATCCAGAGACTATGCATCTTAACAGGGGTAATCATGAGACAAGTGATATGAATAAGATGTACGGATTTGAAGATGAAGTTAAGCATAAATATGGAGAGCGTGCTCATGTCATGTTCCAGCGTATGTTTGTGTCCCTACCACTGATGACATTACTCAATGGAGATTACCTCGTTATGCATGGTGGTTTGCTCTCTAAGCCAGATGTTACGTTGGAAGAGCTGCGTAAGGGAGTTGTTAAGAGATCTAATCCTAAAGATGGTTACGAAATGGAGCTATTATGGACAGACCCACAACCGAACAATGGTTATGCCCCAAGTAAAAGAGGCATTGGTGTCCAATTCGGACCAGATATTACCGAGCAATTCTGTAATGTCAATGGCCTCAAAGGTGTTATCCGTTCCCATGAGGTCCGCATGGATGGATTCTCTGTGGAACATGAAGGCAAATGTATTACAGTTTTCAGTGCTCCAAACTATTGTGACTCAACGGGTAACAAGGGTGCTGTTATTAATGTCGAATTGACTGAGCAGGGAAGTAAGCTGGAGTTCAAAGAGTTGGAAGCTGTTGAACACCCACCTTTGAAACCAATGGCTTATACTTCCATGGGAGCTGGCATGTTCTAGATAGACTACAATAAAACGATCGGGGCTGTAACAAGGCGTTAAACCATTTGACGTAACCTCCACAAACTCTAGTTTCTGTGTTGTTGCTTTTTTTTTTTGATCTCTGAGGGGGAGGGGGAAGTGGGGCATCTGCGGGAGCTATGCGAAGGTTCCTGAGAGGAATAAGGGCTACAGTTACGTTGATGGAAACAACTGCTCGGCCTATGATCTCCGTAGGGAAGAACGCAAAGCAGTGAGTATTCCGATTCTTCCTACGTTCTTGGACAGGCTCACAATAGCATCCCGAAACGTTGGGAAGCAGCTGACAGCCCTTTAGCATTTGCGGCATTAGGGATAACATCTTCTGCCGAACGAAGAGGGGCAGAAATATATCAAGGGGCTCAATCAAGTATATGTGCTCTTCTTGCTCTGGTATCAGCAAGAGTATATATCTTCAACTCGGACTCCTCAAAGTTTCAACCTACAAAAAGTCTGTGTTCACTACGGTCGAGTATACTATTACCCCGTTGAAGAGTGGGGGCAGCCTCTCACGCTTAAGGCAGATCTTGTGGGCCTTAATGTGCTTCTGGCCCGAACAATGTTTGCACCGAGAGGTTTCATACTGATTTGAGCTCTCCAAAAGCAGTGGGGGCCGTCATTGAGCATCGGGACCGTCCCTGCCACCTGCTCAATTGTTCTATACCTTTACTCACATCCTTTCTTTTACCAGGGAAAAATCAAGTACGGTTTCCCCTTGGGCCAAGAGAGCACTATGCGCCCTCGTTGCCATCTCTTCCGTAGCACCCACCCTTCCTAGTCGGGCCGTACCCACACCGCAGCAAACCTATAGACAACATCCTTTGATTCCGTCTCCATACCCCCTCACCCGGCCGCTGAGACGAACAACGGTCTCGAAAGTGGTCAAACACACACACACATAAAACACAGCACCCCACAAATTCTGGGGTGATAACAGCCCCACAGCCACCGTGCAGCCCAATGTGGCAAAGAAGATAATGTTCCCCCCCTCCAAGGAAGGCCCACCCGCACGCACAGCAATAGATGATCAGCGGAGGCGGAGAAGAAGACGGACAAAGGAGTCCGACATGTGAGCCAATGGGAATCAAGGCCTGCGACTGCACGGAACTGAGCGCTGGTCGCCCAGGTCATGTACATGTATCTTTGCGAGGATTTTCTCTAGCCATTTCGGACATAGCTTTGTTTGTGGGGTTTGTGTCTCTTCTCCGCATTGCTTTTTTGTTGGCGAAAGAGACATCTTCTCCATTGGGAGAAGCTGACCTGTCAGTCCCTTAGTTTCCCATCTCTCCGTGATGCTGCTGGGTATATAAACACTTTGCAATCCTTACCTCCATCTTATCTTTGCTCGGCGATGGCGCTATAGGCCCCAACAGCAGTGAACGATGAACATCCTCGAGAAGTACGACGACATTGCGCCTAGCTACGCGGATGTCGCCTTCGACAAAGACATCCCACAGGAGAGAGTATACGGCTCTTTGAGTCCTGACAGCGCTAATCTTCAACACCATGACATTAATGCTCTTGCAGGCGCATGGCTCGCGGAGTTCAACCAGGCATTGTCCAACGGCGACGCACTGTCCAAGTTCCTCATGCCTCATACCATTTGGAAAGACCACTTGTCCCTTCAGCAGGATCTCCGCAGCTTCCTGGGCCCAGACAATATTGTGGAGGCTTCAAAGACCTTCAAGGACAGAATTGGATCATTTGAGTTGGACACCGCCGCAGACTATCGTTTCCCTACTGGTGTTGCTCTTCAAAAGTTTTCAGACAATCCTCCTGTTGAATGGCTGTTCCTCTACTTGAAGTACACTTCCAAGTTTGGTGAGGGGCGTGGTGCCATCAGACTCGTCTCGGTGAAGGATGACACTGCTCCAGCGGGTCTCAGAGCATTGTCCATCTACACTGTGTTAGATGAGTTCTCGTCTGTGCCAGAACGTGTCGGCAAGAAGAGACCTGACGGTACAATCCACGGAGAAAACGTTCACAGACAAACGTGGGCAGAACACAGAAAATCGGATCAGACTTACACGGAGAAGCATCAGCCATTATGTGTCATTGTTGGTGGTGGTCAGGGTGGTCTTACATTTGCTGCTCGTATGAAGGCATTTGGTTACAACACTTTGATTGTGGAGAGCAACGGTCGGATCGGTGACAATTGGCGTAAGAGATATAAATTCCTCTCCTTACATGATCCATTCTACTACCATCGTCTTCCGTATCTCAATATTGATACTGCGCCAGTGTTCCCTGCCAAGGATGAATTTGCCTCCTTCTTGGAATGTTATGCTATCATGTTGGAATTGAACGTTTGGACAAACACTACTGTTACTGGTGCCACCTTTGACTCTAAGGCTGGTCAATGGGAAGTCACTGTGAAGGGCAATTCTTCCGGTGAGGTCAAAACCCTTCATCCAAAACATCTTGTCTTTGCCACTGGTCACTCAGGTGAACCAAACATCCCACGTTTCCCTGGAGAAGATAAATTTAAAGGCGAAATTGTTCACTCGTCTCAGCACACCTCTGGTGCAAAGTATGTTGGTAAGAGAGCTCTTGTTATTGGTGCATGTAATTCTGCCCATGATATCTGCCAAGATTTCTATGAACAGGACTGTGCTGAGGTAACAATGCTCCAACGTTCCTCAACATGTGTTATCTCTTCTGACGACGGTTTGCGTATCAATTGTCGTGGTGTCTATGATGAAGAAGGCCCACAGATTGATACAGCTGATTTACTCCTTCATTCAGCTCCATTGAACTTGACCAATCTCTTGATGCAGCAGCAGTATCGTGAATCTTCTAAATGTGATGCCCATTTGTTGAAGGGTCTTGAGGCTCGTGGTTTCAAAACCAATGCAGGTATGGGAGCTACGGGTCTCTTTGGTCTTTATTATAGACGTGGTTCAGGATATTACATCGATGTTGGTTGTTCCCAGCTCATCATTGATGGTAAAGTCAAGTTTAAACATGGTTCTGTTAAAGAATTCACGGAGACTGGTGTTATTTTGGATGATGGCTCCGTTATTGATAATCTTGACATTGTCGTTAAGGCCACTGGTTACTCCAACATGAAGGAGACGGCAAGAAAGCTCTTTGGTAATGTCGTCGCCGACAAGTTGAACCCAGTCTGGAACTTTGACAAGGAAGGTGAATTTAAATCCATCTGGAGGTATTCTGGTCATCCAAACTTCTGGTTTATGGGTGGAAACTTGGCTATGGCTAGATATTACTCCAAGAGACTGGCTCTTCGTATCATTGCCCAAGAACAAGGTATTGCCTGATCCCAACTCATCGTGTCTTATGCATTGCTGCTATCAGGGAGGCTTTTTCCTTCCTGAAATCTATTTATTATTTGATTTATTGAGAAATAAACACTCTTTTGTTGCGAATGAATTAGAAAGTTGGGGCCACAATGCTAGAGTAGAAGTCATACCGCATGATGATTTGCCCCAATATCTATGTTACTATTGCAAGCAGATTTTGTTCCGTTAGGGAACTGTCAACTTCATTCCTTTTGAAGTAGGGTAAAAAAAAATTGCGAAGAAAACGTGCAATGATATCTTGGTTAAACGTAAGTCTATAGGCTGTCTGAAAAATATAGAACTGCATTTTTCAAAATGTGAAGTATAACTTTTCAAAAAGGCTTCTGTTGCGACTAATAGATACTAAAAACAACTTCTAAGTTAGTTATAAACTCCTGATAGTTTTGCCTCTCGAGAACCATGAAATTATTTATGGGTAAAACTCAGCCGAGGAGTTCGGGTGGTGTTCAGGTGTTTTTGGACATAAAGTCCAGTGCCACACTATCTGTAGCCGATCTCACAAACTACAGACTACAGACTACTCAGCTCAGTTCCGAGTCTATAGAATATCCAATTATTATTCATATACTTTATTATACATGCCTTCCATTAAAATAAACTCAAAGATATAACGCCAGAGAAAAATAAACTGTTTATTCCCATTCCATCAGACTAATCTTCTTCTTCACAGTGCCTTCACTATTTGCGACAACGACGTCATCTCCATCCATTGCGATCCATGGCCCATCCAAGGGTTGAATCAAATATGGATATTCATAAGTTTGCCCGCTTTCTCGTGTTTCATCCACAGTTCTATGAGAAGAATCCACGGCTGAAGGGGGCAATGTAAAAGCACCATCACCGACGTTAGCCTCCAACTCTTCTGCATCTCTTTTGGCATTATAAATTGCTCTGAGGGCAATAAAGAATGACAATGGGAGGTAATGCTTTTGGAAGTTCCACAGAACAGCCAAAGTAGCTAATGGTAACGGAATTAAGGTCATTGCGAACACGTATCCATCTTGGAAGGCAGCCAAAGTACCAGTCATTGTCAGTTGGAAAATTAAAACACCAACGATAATTCTTCTAAAAACAATAGGCCAAACTTGCCCTGTAGAATGTGGTGGATGGACAACTGAATACATCAGTTGGTACTTATAAACGTAGTAACCAATGATGAAATATGCCAAACCTGAAACGAGAATCTTGGTGGAAAACACAGAATAAATGATCGTAATAATGAGGATCAGAACTGGTTGTGGCAAATGAAGTCCAAAGTTGAAGACTGGTGGCTTGTACAAATCCCTGTAATCACGTGGTGTCTTACATCCCAATTTGAAAAATGGGAAACGAAGAACACTTCCAATGAGTAAAAGTTTGAAAGGGAACATACCAATTCCTTGAAGGATGATCAAATCCACGTAGAACAAAGCCAAATCATTAAGAGATTGTGCCAGCTGATAAGCCAATTTAGTTGTATCGCTGAGGAAACCCCAATAATTGGAGGCCGTACCCGCTGTGGTGAAGACAAGGAACAAATTGACAAATATATAAAAGAAGTTCTTAGAGACTGCTGAAAGTTCTTCATCCCCGTGAGAGATGAATCCTTGTTTTGAGGATAACCAGACATATAAAAATGGAATGACAAAGTTCAGCAAAGTGAAAATATAAGTTGGAAGTAAGCCAGAAACGGTATTTCTTGCCCATTCATTTTTCTCCAGGAAATCTGCGAGCTGAGGCCAGAAACGTCTAATTGTCTTTGGATTAAGCAATGTCGCCAAATAACCAACAGGGGCAATCAATGAAACAGAAATAATCCCAATAATAATGGTGATGAAGTACAACTTGAATAATCTTTCCTTTCTCGATAAGACAATGTTATCCCAAATGATGTCATGAGGAGCTGGCGCCAGTCTTGTGATGAGATGATGGACTTTTGGATCTAAGACTGCCTGAGCAGCCATTTGAGCACTTGCAGCTGTATCCATGGTGATGAAAGCCGTGGGTGTAGCTGGGTAATGTTTTTGTCTTGAACGAAGAATCTCTTCATCCAAAACTTCAAGCTGATTTGTGTAGTAGTCAATAGAGTCCACATCTTTGCCAAAGAGCCCAAATAATCCAGTCTTCATTTTTGGTCTGACGTGGTTATAAGGCTGTTCCGGTGCATCTGTGATGTTGACTCCTGCAGTAGCGCGCGAGTATTCTTGGATGGATCTGTAGTCATCTTCTGGGGATGAATCGAAACCGACATCTTCTTCTTCTTCCTCTTCATCTTCAGTGAGGTCTGGATCATCGCGGAAGATGTCACGTGGACTTCTCTCCAATCTGAATGATTCTCTGTTGCGTCTCACTGGAATGTTTCCTCTTGAGCCACTGAAGGACAATGGGCCCAAATACTCGGCCCACTTCTCCTCTAAGGTGTACAGCACTTTCTTTCTTTGTTTGAAAAGTCTGTTTAAAGGCCTCCATTCTCTGCAAATGGTGATGGAGGATACCTTACCTATGTTAAGGTCCTCAATATGGGTTTTCAGCTTCTCCTCATCTCTCAACTCTGGAGGAATACCAGATAGTCTGATTGTTCTGTCTGTGATGGAGTTCTGTTTTCCCAAATACTCTTGTCGCACCTTGACGATGTATTTAGTTCTGCGTATCAACATGTTCAGCGTAATATACGTGAAGATGTAAGTGAAGGCAACGTACATCCATAGGTATGGTCTGTACTGTGCCGAATCTTCATTCTTCTTGAGCACTCCAAGCAGCAGAGAATGCGACTCTGAGCCGTCATCATCACCCTGGTCATAATTACCCGTGTAATGATAACGCACCGGTGAGATCACCACCAGAGATAAGAAGGCTAATATGAGAAGAAGTTTAATGGCGAATCTGAACACGTTGAGGAAGACAAAGGCGTCAAGTCCTGCATGTTCGAGGATGTCACTCTCCTGGATATGGAAAACAACGGGGATCCAGCCAAGCATAGTCTTCTTGGGCAACTCGGGCAATCCCGTGTTTCGCATAAATCTCGAAGCATAGAGCTTGCTCCAGGAATTGCGTAATATACAGAAGGTGAAGAACGCAACAAGTCCTAAGAACAGAGCCACCCCGAGCTGGACTTGGGCAACACGCGCGGTCGGGCGCCGCAGATCGATCCCTCCCCCGCTCCCATCGTCATCTCCCGTGCCGTTAAGTGCATTCATCTTTCCGCCGAGCTTTGACCGTCGACGACAGAAGTTGAAACGCGTGAAGAGAAACGTCTGTTCCCTTGTTTCTCTAAGTAGAACCAGCAAAGGAAGTGGCCCCACCGACCGCCTGCGAATATTGCTGCATTTGGAATTTTGGCACACGACAAGATTCCCGGACACAACGAAGTAGCCTCGCTGGCGCAATCGGTAGCGCTTACGACTCTTAATCGTACGGTTGTGGGTTCGAGCCCCACGTGGGGCACTCTCGCTAATTTTTTTTCGCTGAGAGTGCGCGCAAAAATTGGTATAAACACGCGCACATAGATTTTTGGGAGGGGGTGGTTAAACAACAGATGAGGGTTGTTCTTGCATCTATCCTTTTCCCTTTTGGTGCTCAAAACGGAAAGGAAGGAGGCGGATATGACGCAAACAGAGGAAGATTGGGACACACTAACGCTGAACCTGGCTAACGACCCGGAGAACTTTGAGCACTGGGAGAATTTAGCACAGAATGTTTGCCAAGGGCTGACCAAGGCGTCATCCGCTGAGCGTGTAAGCCAATTCAGAATCACGTTTAATCAGCTATTACTCAAGTTCCCCTTCTTGGAGCAGTACTGGGTGAACTTTGCAGAGACCGAGTTCAAGCTGGGGAACACACAGAGGGCTGAACTAGTGTATCAGCGAGCTCTATGTGTGGTTCCATATTCCTACTTGGTGTGGGTTCAATATCTCAAGTTTGCCACGCTAACGCTTTTGGATTACGAACAGATCTTGGAGAAGTACCACGAGGCTGAGATGAGGATTGGATACCACTATCATGGGTACGAGTTTTGGGAGATGTACTTGCATTTTGAAGAGAGCTATAATGGGAAGAGTTTGTTTTGGTTCAACATCTTGAAAAAGGCCATTGAGATCCCTCTTTACAACTTTGCCCATTTCTTTGAACTGATCTATTCAGAAATTGATAAGATCCAAGATCAGAAAACTGTACTCAAAATTGTACAGCAAGACGAGATCCAAAAGAAGCTAAAATTAAGCACAACCACTGAATGGAAAAAGGAGAATTTCCACGATATTAGAGCCAAGTTGAGAAAGTTTTACACTGATACGTACATCACTACACAGTTCCGCTCGTTTGAGATGTACCAATTTGAAAAGAAAATCACATTGGAATATTTCGTTCCCCAGATATACAAATCATACCAAGAGCTCGTCAACTGGGATCAATACCTATCATATATGGAGCTTAATGGCTCTTCATATCAAGTGCAACAACTGTATCATCGTGCATTGATTCCCACCGCCAGCTATCCGAACATTTGGCTTAAATTTGCAGATTACTATATCCACAGAGGAAAATTACAAAGTGCCAGAACGATACTGTACAAAAGTCTTGCAAGTCTAAGTGACGCCAATTTGGTTGCCATTCAATTGAAGCTGATCAAAGTGGAATTGACACTCAACAACTATGTCAAGGCCAGAGATCTGCTTCTGAGCGCTTTGGCGAAGAACGGGGAGAATGTCGAGTTGTTGATTCAACTGCTCAATGTTGAATATCTTTTCATGTCAAAGAAGCAAGTCAAGAGCGATGAGTACAAGTCATTCTTCTTATCGTTGCTGGAGAACAAGAGCCCAGAGCTGTGTGTATCGTTAATCAGACATCTTTCGGGATTCAAGCAGATCAAAATTGACATCAAGCAGCTGCTGTTGGAGCTCAAACCGTCGCTCTCGGGTAACGTGCGTTATTGGACTTTACTCCTCTCCCACCTGGAGGTATCATCCGCAGAGAGACTCACGACCTATAGGGAGGCAACTAGCACCGTTGGACAACACCCGCTGCTCCTCCGTTACTACGACGACCACCTGAGCTACTCATCGCCTCTCGAAGACCTCCGCACACATTTCCATCAAGTGACGGCCACAATGTTACAGTAAGCAAAGTCGGCAATCATCGGTGATTCAAGAGAGATCATCGTCACCTGAAGAAATTGGCGTCGGGGCCACACGGGCGATGACCTCCCGCGAAACGGGCTTCCGGGCTCCACTGGCCACGACGTTGGGGATATCCTGTTGGCCGCCATGGCCAAGGTTATAAAAACCAATTGACGAGCTCATGACCAGCTATTCTAACCAGATATTGTAGATGAACCCGTAAAAACATACACATGACGAAGGGCGAGCCGCAGACCACCGGGACGGCGCCCGAAATGGCAGTTGCGTGGTGGCACGTACCGCGAACCAGGATATAAAAACCCCCCGTGTCCCCACCCTCCGTCAGAAGGTAGCATCATCGCCGGGAACTGCGACACACAATTCGAATCCAAAAATGGCTCCTCAGGACTCTAAAATCGGCTGGTTAGCCTCGCTCAACGCTTCTGCTACTCCAGAGAACCACCTCCGCCGCACCGCCATCATCGGTACCATTGGTCCAAAGACCAACTCTGCCGAGGTGATGGTGCAGCTCAGAAAGGCTGGTCTCAACGTTGTCAGAATGAACTTCTCCCACGGCTCCTATGAGTACCACCAGAGTGTCATTGACAACGCTAGAAAGTCCGAGGAACTCTACCCAGGCAGACCTCTTGCCATTGCGCTTGACACCAAGGGCCCAGAGATCAGAACCGGTACCACCAGGGACGACAAGGACTGGCCAATCGCCGCTGGCCACGAGATGACCTTCACAACCGATGACGATTACAAGTTGGTTTCTGACGACAAGATTATGTACATCGACTACAAGAACATCACCCAGGTCATCAGCCCGGGCCGTGTGATTTACGTCGATGACGGTGTTTTGTCCTTTGAGGTTATCGAGATTCCAGATAACAAGACCTTGAAGGTCCGCTCCATCAACGCTGGTAAGATTTGCTCCCACAAGGGTGTCAACTTGCCAAACACCGATGTCGATCTCCCAGCTTTGTCCGAGAAGGACAAGGCCGATCTCAGATTCGGTGTCAAGAACAGAGTCCACATGATATTTGCCTCTTTCATCAGAACCGCCGAAGACATCCGTACCATCAGAGAGGTGCTCGGAGAGGACGGTAAGGACATCCAGATTATCGCTAAGATTGAGAACCAGCAGGGTGTCAACAACTTTGACGAGATTCTTAAGGAAACTGATGGTGTCATGGTTGCCAGAGGTGATTTGGGTATTGAGATCCCAGCTCCACAAGTGTTTGTTGTCCAGAAACAGCTCATTGCTAAGTGTAACCTTGCTGGTAAGCCAGTCATTTGTGCCACCCAGATGCTTGAGTCCATGACTTACAACCCTCGTCCAACTCGTGCTGAGGTTTCCGATGTCGGTAACGCTGTCTTGGACGGTGCTGACTGTGTCATGCTTTCAGGTGAGACTGCCAAAGGTAACTACCCAATCGAGGCCGTTACCATGATGCATCACACCTCTCTTATCGCTGAGAGTGCCATTGCTTACGCTCCTCTTTATGACGAGATCCGCACTTTGACTAACAAGCCACTCTCCCAGGTTGAGACTGTCTCTGCGGCTGCTGTCTCTGCGGCTGCTGAGAATGGTGCCAAGGCCATTGTTACTCTCTCCACTTCTGCCACCACTGCTAGACTGGTGTCTAAGTACAGACCAGATCTCCCAATCATTATGGTCACTAGAAATGAGCGTGCTGCCAGATTCTGCCACCTCTACCGTGGTGTGTATCCATTTGAGTACAAGGAACCGGCTGTCGAGAACTGGCAAGAGGATGTCGAGAACAGAATTCTTTATGGTGTCCAGGAGGCCATTGAGTTGGGCATCCTTAAGAAGGGTGACAATGTTGTGTGCATCCAGGGTTGGACTAAGGGTTCTGGTCACTCCAACACCGTTAGACTGATCCAGGCTTAATTAGTTTGACATATTTTATTATTTCGCTTTTATACATGTTCGGGTTAGTTGATAGAGTTCATCAAGTCATCGTAAGCTGCTTGCCATTTATCACAAGCATTAGTGATTCTTAACATCACTGACATACGTCGTTTCAGCAATAAACTGAAGGATTTGTTTCGAGAATGAAGGGATAGTATGTATGTCTCAAACATCTCCAAGTCTCGTTTATGCGGTCCCTTGTTCCTTGTCGTCTCAATCCATCTATCAACAAGCTGCATGATCTCCTTTGGTCTATTTCTCCTTTGGAATTCCAATGGTTTACAAATAGCCCTGAAATCATCCAAATGTAAATCACCATTAACACCTCGTTTGAGCATCGGCGCTTTTTCTTTCATCTTTTCGTATTCAGTTTTTCTAACTTTCTCAAATTCACGCCATTCCTCCACAATGTCATGTCTTATATAAGAAGGCAGCTCATTCAACACGTTTTCATCAATGTCATCCCATTTAACGGTGACATGTTGTGCTTGAGCTTCTATCTCTTTGACTGGTGATTTCAGCACTCTCTTCGAGGGTGAGCGACGTGGAGAAACAACACGAACAAATTGATGTTCTCCATTTACACCAAACACCTGCTGCAAATAAACCTTCTTGTTCTTATTTGGTGTCTTTGGGTTGATTTGAATGTTCCTTCTTCTTAATTCTTCTTCCAATTCTTCCTGGATATCTCGAGGCAATTGATTGAAAACTTCGAGGTCAACTTCTTTAGGAATTGTACTTACTGGAGCCAAATTTCGATCTCTTTGTTGACGAATTTTAGTTTGGATGGATTCAGGTAATTGACCAAGAATTGATGAATCAAGACTTGTGGGAATATCGTAAGATGAAATGTTTGCTTGTTCATTGACATCAAGGCTTAAGTCGGGCTCAAGATCCACCTTCTTCTCAAGCTTCCTTTTCTTGAGATCTTCTGAATCGATATTTGAGAATGGTAATCGTCTCTGTGTCTCTTTTTCTTTCTTCTCACTCAATTTGGTAACTTGGATAGATACCCCTCTTAGTTCTTTTGGATCACAACCTATGTGCCTGAAGATGGCTCTCGCCTCAGTGCCAATGATCTTGTAATCATCAGTTGCAACACCAAGTTTAGCGCTCTTACTAAAAGCATCACACTCACCACATCCAAGATACTTTGGAGGATCCACAGGGGCATATTTGGCTCTTTTTAAGATCTTTAATGTTACTTGAGCAGCACATACGTTGATCTTTTTCAGTTTGGCAGCGATCTCCTTGGCAACTTCAAGTAAGAAGGTATCAATCTGAGAAATTTCATCAAATCTGATTCCCCAGCTGATATCAATGGAAACGCTTTTTCTCATAAACTGTTGTGGATTCTCTGAAATATCAATGGAGGTATTATCAATTCCTCGACAGTAATCGTAAAGCTTTTGGCCGGTCTTGATGCCAAACATCCTTTCAAGTCTGCGTTTATCTAAAGTTAAAACATCTGCAACAGTAGGGCGCCTTTCGGAGCTGAATGGGAACAGCTCATTCACAAGTTTTTGTTCAACAGATCTACCAGTACCGGGAAGATCACGTACTGAAATTTCATGAAGAAACTCGCTGATGTTATCATGAAGATAGAAGCATCCATTAGGCTTGGCCTTTCTCAATGACAATTTGGCAAGAAGTACATTTGATGAAACACCAAGACTAACGGTGCACCTTGTTCTTGAATAGATATCATTTCTGAGCTTTTCGCAAAATGCTGAAACTTCTTTAATAGCATTATTTTCATCGATAAATGATGTGATTTCCACGAGAGCCTCATCGATAGAGACAGGTAAAATACAATCTGGTTCCAAATCCAACAATATCTGATAAAACTCATTTGAAATGCGTTCATAAGTCGGGAAATCATAATCCAAACAAACCAACTGTGGACAAAGCTTCTTTGCATTTCCAACCCATGTACCGTTTTTGATACCAAATTTACGACAGACATAATTACAACTCGAGACATCAGCAGTAGAAGATGCAGATGAGCCTCCATGAGAGACACAAACTGGAGTGTTTTGAAAATCCAGATCCGGTCTATTCAATGCAGAAGCTGATGCAAAGAAACAATCAAAATCTATATGCATGATAAGCTTGAATCCACTCTTATTGTATGTACGATGCTTAGATCGCGCTTGATTCATAGCCTTTGCTAAGAACTCCGCTCTTAGATCTGCCTTCCATGTACTCAAATGATGAAGCCTTGACTTGGCAAAAAACGTCCTCAAAAAATCTGGATGTTTGGAATCAATAGCTAGACCAATATCCTCTGGTCGTCTTGGGGTTGTCTCTTGCAGCCGTGCTAACTGTTTGAGGTCCTGGCCGTCATCCCCGTCTCCCTCCCCATCTCCATCGCTGTCATCCTCCTCATCTTCTTCGCTACCAGCTTCCTTTCTTTGAGCAAATGGAAGCTTCACTTGGCCATAATCCAGCCGAATAAGACTGTAGTCATGCCATCTCTGAATGCTCCCTTTCGCCACAGAATCGGTTATCCATTCTGGTTTAACAACTTTATAATTTTTAAACTCTAGTTGCTTTCTTGGAGTCAGTCGACTTGCTACGACATGGGTTGCAGCACCCTTCGAGCTCAAGTAGTGGATGAATTTACCACCATTTAAAATTACCAACTTGTGAATGGTGGCAATGCTTGGTTTGGTGTATCCGTTGACGTAGATCACGCAATCTTTGAATAAGCTAGACTTTTTATCATCTAGTCCTTGAACCTTGCGACGCATACGTTCCCATTCAATGTACTTCTCGTCTTCTAACTGTTGGTTACGACCCTTGGCAGCAAAGTATTTGCCGTAGTCCCCAAAAATGACGTTATTATCTTCTTCGTCATCAATGTTCTCCTTATCATCCTTGCCTTCGTCTTCTTCAGAATTATCAGATACTGGCAACTGCGCAAGAGGAACAGAGAGAGTAGAGTCGTGAACACTTGAATCATCCGTCCTGTCAATTAGTGGCTCAGAGAGTGGTGGAATGGGTGATAATGATCCTTGGAACTCATTTTGAATTTCTCCGTTGGGGTCATCTTTGGAGAGCAGGTTGTGCTCATGACGGTCTCTATTGCGCTGACTGAGTCTGTTGATGAGCTCCAGCAACTCGTCATCGTCCAGTGATGTGAGAAAGCTCTTGTTCGAGAGCTGGGATGTATCTGCTTGAGACATTCTGCATCTTTGGGCATCGGGAACTTGGTGACCGCTCTGTTGGAGTAGTTGATGGAGAAGGAGAGAATCATCGCGATGGCAAAAAAAGGTAAACAGACCGACGCGTCTCCCAATGGAAAACGTCTCCCCAATCACGGCGGCGACAGCTACGATCACCAGGGAAAGGGCTTCATGAAGATCCTCTGCGTCGCTGAGAAGAACTCCATCTCTAAGTCAGTGTCAGGAATTCTTGGTGGTGGCCGTGTACAGGCAAGAGACTCGCCGTTCAAGTATGTAAAGAACTATGAGTTTACCTTCAGCTTCCCAGGAGAGGGCCATTGTAACGTGGTGATGACAGCAGTGTCCGGACACTTGAGCAACATCGACTTCCCTCAAGATTACGGATGGGGACGTGTCAATCCAGGAAGACTATTTGAAGCGCCCGTTCAGGACAGCCATAGTGATGACCAAAAGAAGATCTGTAAGAACATTGAGAACCTCGCCAGGTCCTGTGACCGATTGATGATCTGGACCGATTGTGATCGAGAAGGAGAATACATTGGTTATGAGATTTTGGAGGCTGCTCGTAGAGGAAACCGTGCTTTCAACTTGGACAATACATGGCGTGCTCAATTTTCCCATTTGGAGAGAAGCCATATCTATCGTGCAGCCGTTAATCCTGTCAAACTCGACAAGAAGGCCATCGATGCCGTGAGCACACGAATGGAGCTTGACCTCAGGACGGGTGCTGCGTTTACACGATTTCTTACAGGTGTATTTGCGGCACAAGTAAGAGATAAGGAGAGGACAGTTGTGTCATACGGATCGTGCCAGTTCCCTACGCTCGGCTTCGTTGTTGATCGATATAAACGTGTCAAAAACTTCAAACCGGAGACTTTTTGGTTTCTAAAGCTACTTGTAAAGAAAGAAAAGGACAACGTGACATTTTCTTGGAAACGAGGTCACTTGTTTGATAGATTAACCACAATTGCCATTTACCAAAAGTGTCTTGAGATGAATAAGGACTATGCTACAGTAACCTCCGTCAGATCGCAACCCACTTCAAAGCTCAAACCACTCCCGCTCACAACAGTTCAGTTGCAGAAAGCGTGTTCGCTATATTTCAAAATGAGCGCCAAAGAGTCTCTTGAAGCGGCTGAGAAGTTATACCAGAAGGGATTTGTGTCATATCCAAGAACTGAAACAGACATATACCCACACAAGATGGACCTTAAAGACCTTATTTCGAAACAAATAGGGGATAGACAGTGGGGAGAGTATTCACAGAGCTTGCTTGATGGGAAATTCTCGCATCCAAGAGCTGGAAAGCATAATGACGAAGCACATCCTCCAATTCACCCAGTGTTATGGACTGATGGAGGCGCTCTCAACGCCAAGGAAAAGACCGTGTATGAATATATTGTGAGGCACTTCTTGGCTACGTGCTCAGAAAACGCTAAAGGGCAGACTAACACAGTGGAGATGCTTTGGGGAACGGAGACATTCTTTGCTTCTGGACTTACCGTGTTAGAGAAGAACTATTTGGATATTTTTAGATATCAGAAATGGGAATCGAGTGCTCAATTACCTCCGTTTCAGATGAACGAAAGCGTCAAGCTGTATTCTGCAGATATGAAAGATGGCAAGACTTCTCCACCTACCTTTTTAACAGAAACTGAACTAATTGCGCTTATGGATGCCAATGGAATTGGAACAGATGCCACTATTGCTGAACACATCGAGAAGATTGCCGATAGAGATTATGTGATCAAACAGAAGAAACAAAACAAGACGTTCCTCATACCCACCGTCCTTGGAATGGGACTTGTGGAAGGATTTGAGAAGCTCAATCTAAACAATTCATTAACGAAGCCATTTCTACGAAAGATGATGGAGGATGAACTCAAGAAGATTTGTAATGGAAACAAAACAAAACAACAGGTGTCTGAAGAGATGATCTTGCTATTTAGAGATTCATATGCTCTATCAGTGCAACATCAGAGGTCCATATTGGAAACCTACATGGAATTCAAACGTGCTGCAGAAGCTGCTGCATAACTACGGACGACGAATGAACCTAATCAATAAGATTCACACGTAGATATTAGCAATAAACCAACGGAGGTTCAACTTCTGGGATCATACCCAATGTAAAGCTATCATTCTCGAATTGCTTCTTCACAACTTCACTCAAATCATCAGCGGATGGACGCTCCGGAGCTTTAGCACTCTGTTTGAATGTCGGTGTGAATGTCCCATTCGATACAGCAAGCCCACCAAATGACCCTGAACCAAATCCTAACGTTTGTGCCTGTTCATTTGTCTGCCCAAACGGAGATGCTGATGGTGAAGATCCAAAAGGAGATACAGCTGTTTGTCCAAATGGAGATGAGGTCGATGATTGACCGAATATCGAGGGTGCAGATGGTTTTCCAAATGTCGATGAGCCAAATGCAGAACCTGTTGATGGGTTCGTTGTAGTAGCTGCACCAAATGGCGACGCTGTTGTAGTAGCTGCTGATCCAAATGGCGACGCTGTTGTAGTAGCTGCTGATCCAAATGGCGATGCTGTTGTAGTAGCTGTTGATCCAAATGGGGATGCTGTTGTAGTAGCCGTTGATCCAAATGGGGATGCTGTTGTAGTAGCCGCTGATCCAAATGGCAAGGATTTAGCCTGTTCTTGAGTGGCAATTTGGCCAAATGCAGATTTTACTGGAACCGTAGATGATTTCCCAAATGTTGCTGAATTTCCAAATGGAGATGTAGAGCTAGCACCAGAACCAAACGCAGAAGTCGTATTCGCAGGCTGACCGAGGGAAGAAGACCCGAAACTGCTAGCACCAAATCCATTGCTCCCAAAAGCAGATGACTTTGCTGCTACTGTGGATCCAAGAGACGCACCACCAAATGCTGACGCCGTTGAGCTAGTTGAAGAGGAGCCAAACGAGCTCTTACCAAACGGTGATGTGCTATTGGTACCCAAAGAGGAGGCTCCAAATCCAGAAGAACCAAAAGCCGCGGTTGAATTAGAGCCAGACCCAAACGAACTCGTTCCAAATGCAGATGAAGTTGATGCGGCACCAAAAACAGGCTTGGTTGTGCTTGCAGACCCTAAAGATTGCCCACCAAAAGCACCACCAGTCCCTGTGGTTTGTGATCCAAATAAGCCACCCGTTGACTGACTTCCAAAAGCTCCACCGGATGAGGTTCCAAATGCAGATTTTCCAAAGGGTGATGTATTCTGCGTTTGAGATCCGAATGGGTTTAGAGTCGGTCCGCCAAATGTACTCTGAGAAGCTCCTCCAAACGACGAACTTTGAAGGGAGATACCAGTTAAATCCAAAGGACGATCCAGGAATGGTTTCACTGTTCTATTTGGGTCATTCATTTTTTCTCTCGCCACTATCTGTGTGTATCTCGCGGCCTTTCTTGCGTCTTTGGTGATACTGCTTATACATTGCTTCTCATCATCATCACGCCTCCTCAGCATTTGCTCATACTGCGGTACTGTGTTTTGCAGCTGTGCCTGGATATAGTCCCATCTACTCTCTTCCAAAGAGTAATCTCTTCCTGAGATTAAGTTCTCTGTAGCTGGATAACCGAACCCCATAGATGATGTGAGTGGCTTCATGTCAAACGAGGAAGCCTCGGAGAGCGTATCGCGTAATTCTCTTTCTCTTGCATCCAAGTTTTTATCACTTGAAAAATGATTAACTGCCTCCCTGAGCGCCCTTGGACCATCTTGGGGTGTCCAGCTATTACCACCGTTCTTGATGTGTGCATATGGACATTTATTGCCGTTACGACAGTTTCCTATTTGGGGTAATTGTTAGTGCCTTACCTCAGGGTAAAAGAAAAATCAGAAGCATATGTTACACACCCTTCGCAAAATAGCGGCATGGTGTCCCTGACGACATCTCGAGTATTATCTTTGGTTTTTAGTAAATATTCCTAATAGTCTGTTTTGGTTAAGCCAAATGGCTTCAAGACCTTTGCACACAGAACAAATTCGCGGAAAGCTTCGCTTGTGAGTTTTCTCGAAATTGTTTTATTCGAGATTTTGATCGCGCTTTTCGCCCCTTGTGGAAATTTTGCGACTTTGACGCTTTTCTTACTCATCTCTCCATTGGTAAAGCCATAAAATGAAGGGGAATATGGCTCAGAAGAGGCTGGTTTTTCTGTCAGTCAGCGACAGTCTAGATGAGGCCGTACTGGGAAAGTACGATCCCAATACAGACGTCGTAACGAAGCTTAGCAAAGAGGAATCAACTCGGATCACTAATGTCAGCAAACCACAGGAGGCTGTAAGTCTTTTTTTGGAGACAGATCTGCCATTTATTAAGTACCACGATGTCAATCCATTTGAAGCTTTTGATGATAGGGTTTCAAATTTGGAATTGCGAACGTTTAAGTACTCCGATACGCTTCTAGAGAGAGACTTGGAGATCCCAAATGACATAGGACTAAGGAGACGTGCAAACATCTCATTAGAATCACCAGCAGAGCATCATTATTTGCCTGGAGTGCCTCCTCTTGTGTATGAGGAATATCCCCTTTTCCAACCGGAGGTTGAAGAGTCCGAAGAACTTACAAACGATGAATTTTATAAGATGCATGTGAAGCCATTTGAAAGACTTGTTGAAAAGAAGCTAAGGAAGAACACAAAGGAGAACCAGGCGTTTGCAGAATATATTAGCACTATCGATCTTTATCAGACACCTGTGGAACATTCCGAATATTTCACTATGGATGTCTACGATTTTAAGGACATCTTTGTGGACCGAATCTTAGGATTCATTGTGGACATATACGCTGCGCTTTTTTTCAGAGATGACCGTGCATTGAAAAAGTATTTTGACGACTGCGATGAAGATTACTCCCCAGAGATCAAAAAGGATTGCTTTGCTAGTCTCAAATCTATTGGTTCATGTGGTGAAAGTCCATATGCATGGGGAGTTTACGACAGAGAGACACAGTTGTTGAATAAGTTATGGGTTCATGTTGAATTTGTCAACATGTGCTCAGGATTAGCAGAAGGATATGAGCTTGTGTTTGGTTCCAAGAAGAGAAACTTTGAGAAGGACCATATTACTGGCTCTGAATTTACGAAGAGAAACAATTTCCTCAAGAGATTTACGAAATGTGTTGCCATATGCTTAAATTCCAAGACGAGAAGGTTTATCATTACAGATTACTATTGGTGTGGATGCTTTGAGATCGAGGACATATTTGATGGAGAAATTGAGGACGCAAAGAGATTCATTTCTAAAGTTAAGGTGCGCCACTTCAGTTACAGCAACTTTGAGAGCGATGACCGACTCACAATCCGTAACATTATTGCTTCGTTCTTCCGCACAACTCCAGACCAATGCCGGAAGGATTCACAAAAGATTGAGAAGATTAATAATCGTGTTGTAGAGGAATGGGGCCTATTTTTGAAAAACGATTCACTTTTAAGGGGGCCTAACCGTCAGAAGAAGCGCATGAGGTTCTCTCCCTTCATCTTCAGAACCCCGAGTGGTCTCTCTTTCACGAAGCAAGATGTGGATCTAGACAAGTCATTGATCAAATTTATCGCTATTGGAACGTCATGGTCGTGTCAGACTCTTTTGGTGGACGTGAAGAAGTTGTATGTGGATAGATCGTACTACTCCAATCTTAACTATAACGGTCCAAAGGAGCTGCTTCTTTCGGTGTATGACGAATATTACCTGGATCCATGGATGTCTTTGATTTCAAGGCACTTCAAGCATATGAAGGTTGGCTCCACTCAGGCCATCATGAACTCTAGAGAAGTGGTGAGAAACTGGTCTCAGAATCTTGAGGCTTATCAACACTTAAGCGCGCTTCAAGGTGATGTGCTTGCACGAATTGTCGATTTTGGTTTCCTTGAGGACAAGAAGTACAATGGCCATGATACTCACTTCAAGTGTGACGGTTATTACATCCTCTACGAGCCGATCTGCGCTGACGAAGAGCTTGAACCTATCGACTTAAAGAGCAAAGACCACTTGAAGCTCGCCACTGAGGCACTTCAGAGAATCCACGATCATGGCGTGACATTTGAGCCTCGCACATCCATTGTGGACGAGATCATGAAAGTTTACAAAGGCAAGGTTCGCTTCGTAAATCTTGAAGGGACATCTGTGAGCACATCACAGGCGTACCGAACCAAAGACATGTTGGTACTCAAAGACCTTTTTGAGCCAAAGAAAAAGAGCTCGCTGCCCGAAGCGAAGGCCCAGATGCACTCCGGGCAACTCTACGATTCCGAGAGCTCGGACCCAGATGATTCTTATGGCTACGGGGAGGTTCTTTTCTGATTTATATTGCATAATTTGACGAACTTGATGACCCACTTTCGCCAATTGACGTAGTCGTCGTGCTAAATTATACAAAAGAAGATCGCGAAACTACCTAATTAGGTGTTTGACTCCGCGCAATTATCGAAAAGTGATCAAAAAAAAAATATCACAAAAACAATAGAAAGCGGCAGAAAAAAAAGTTGGAAGAGTCTACAAAGCGTGCACGACCACACTAAATACTGCAAAGGATCCCTTCGGATAACTCTGCGTTAATAACAGGGCTCATAGAGATCACCGAACACACAGCAGACTCCATCTGCGCTATAACCTGCGCTTCATACGCCACATTGACAGCCGCACAGCCCATCTTCACGCTCCAAGAGCACACACCTCTCCATTTGTAAAAAAAGGGAGAGCGGCATTGCATATTCATATTTCCCAGAGAGATCACGATGACGTCCTCATATTCTCATAGTCATATGCCGAGCTCGCATGTCTCTAGAAGAGCATCTGTTGCAGCAACAGCGCCATACACGATACCACAGAAGCAGAGCTCATCGACGTCAGCGGCATCATCATATTCCACAACACCCTTCTCTCCGCCACATAACGCGCATCCGCCACAAAGAAGAGACTCAACACAGCTGTCATCGTCTGTCCCAGTGCTCAGTCGTGAATTCGTTGCCAGACGTATCAGTGAAGGTGAGAGTGGTCGTCTCAAAGAAGAACTGAAGTGTGAAGCCTGTGGCAAGGGTTACAAGCACGTCTCTTCATTGGCCAAGCATCTTTGGGAGCACACGCCGGAGTGGAATGTAACAAAGAAGCTTTTGATTTCCAAACACCAGCAAGTTCAGCTCCTTGAGGCCGCCTCCATTTTGGTGTCGATGAATGAAGTTCCAGGATCTCCAAAGACCGTCGACGTTCCGCCTACAATCAACGAAGAAGTTGTTCAGTTCAACTCTAAATACACCGATCCATCAACGTCAGTCCCAAATCTTCCATCTTCATTGAAAGATACTGCTGCTAGTCCGGCGGCCAAGATGAGATTGAACTCTATTTCCCAAGTGCCTCCATCATCAATTGGATATGGCGTTCATCCCGGATCTTCCCCAGCTCGTTTCGAAGAGGGATCTGTTCCAAACGGTGGTTTCTTGGACGTTCCAAAGAAGGGCAGCTCAAGTGATAAGAGCAGTCCTAAGGAGCATGGTGATGACGATGATGACGAGGGAGTGTTTGGCGAGATGGACTAATTTAACTGGTCTTCATTATTTACGAATCATACTTTTTTTCTTCTTTGCTCTGGGTTTCAACTTATCTTGCTTTTTAACTCTTTTTGACAGGTGTTTTGGTTTTTCATTGTTCTTTACGTTTTTGATATAAACTCTTTTCATTTCAGTTCGTTATATGAGAGGTCGTAGATTCATTTAAAGTGACTTAGTAAGCTATTGATCCGGGATATAACGGATATGATTTCATTTTCGACAAACTTGTGAGCAACACTGGTATCACCTTGTGAGAGTAATAAGATGAGGATGACTTTTGTGACGATGAATTTTCCGATACTGGCCATACAAAAGATGTACAGCGATTGGAATAAAGTACATCCTGTGACTATTCTCAATGACTCAATGAGGTTGAAGTTTGCGACTGAACTTATCACATTAGTGATCGTTACATCATCATACGGCCAAATAAGCATCAGGATGGGGAAAAGCTTCGTGCCTCCTGATATAATAATAGTTAATGACAGTGTGTCACTTAGGTATTTTAAATTGGCTTTTGGTGACCATCTGAGGTAGTGAAAAACAAGGTATTGGACGATTTGATGAGTAAGGAAATCATCTGAGATACATTTAACAGCAAACATAAGATATTGAGTCACTGCCTGATGGGTCAATATAGCGTCAGAGATCAAGAAGGGGTTGTGTATAAGTCGTTTGTTGTAGCTCTTCTCTGTGAACGCCCAAGTGAGGTAAATCTCAAACAGGACAGACAATATGCGTAGCCGCTGAACACTGTTTCGTCGCAGCCACTGTGTCAGCACATTCCCTTTCTTCGAAGCTGGTGAACTCGTTATAAGATTGAAAACAAGGTGCTTGTACGCCTGTGGTTTCATCAACAGTACGTCAATGAAGAGAATGACATTGTCAAACTCCACGTACTTATCGGCGATTTTCGAGCACTTCGCACAGTCCGTGAGCTTGATGTGCCCATTGGCGTATTTAACATACAGTGACTCAACAGGTGCGTCACACTCCACACAAATCATCCTCTTGTGCTGGTCAAATTTGGTCTTCCAAAACTGAAAGACTGTTGGAGGAAATTTGAGGCCAACTTGCAGAGATAAAGAACACGTTCGCGGGAAGAGGTGCCGTTTACATAAGCACTCTTGACGTGCGCAGACCATTCCCATAATCTGCCTTTTCCCCAGACTTTTCCTCACGCCCGGAAACATTCAATTCCCTCTTATACACCTCTTTTTCTCTCTTTCACATTGTGGGAAGACCCTAACAGATGTCGAAATTTGCGAAGTTCCTTGAGAAGTACACGCCGTGCGATGTGTCTGACGCATTGGTCAAGTATGGCTACAAGACAGGCGGATTTATTCCCAACTTGACCCGTTTCTCAGCGTCTTCAACTGCACCCACAGCAACAGGAGCAGCATACACGGTATTATATGCCCCTATTGCCGACCCTCGTCCCGCAGTGAAAGGAGGATACATCGACTCTGTGCCAGAGGGCTCTATAGTATGCGTTGGATTGACTAAAGAGCTTCAAGTAAAGAACGCACCATATACTACAGTGAATAACGCACTGTATGGCGGATTGATGAGTACGAGGGCAAAGTATTTGAAGGCGAATGGTTCTGTGATTTTTGGAAGAATAAGAGATGTCAATGAGCACCGTGAGTTAGAATACCCTGTGTTTGCTTATTCTTTGGGAACTTGTGCCCCTGGATCGGCCGTTAAAGTGGTTGGAGTCAATGTCCCTCTTGAAATTATTATTGGTGATGACGTTACTATTATTGAGCCAGGCGATATCATCGTCGCCGATGAGAACGGTGTGGTTTGTGTGCCTGCCGATGCTAACCAAGAGACATTAATGGCTTACATCCCTAAAAGAGTAGCTGCTGATGAGCTCGTGGCTCAGGACATTAATGAAGGTAAGCCAGCTGGTGCCTCACAGAAGGCTCGTAGGGCTAATCTCTAAACATGATGTCTTTAGTCATTAAAACGAACGTTTACTCATTTTGATTGCTTCTTCTTAGTAGCCTCTGCCACAAGCTCTTCAAAGATCTGAGCTTCCTCTTGTTCTACTTTAGATCTCGTCGTATGAGCAAACACTTCTCCCAACATGACAAGTGCCTCAGCTCTTCTAACTCTCTTAGCCTTAGATTCTTCCTTATCTGCCAACACGCGATCACAAACATCTCGAAGTGTTGATTGAATCTCGTAACGAGATCCATGCCAAGCTGCATTAAGTACTTTGCCCATCAGCAACTTCTCTAACTCGGCAAGTTCCTCCTCCGTTGGTTTTGGTATCACTTCTCCAGTCTTATCATCACGAAGATCTCCTTCCACGGCTCTCAATTCCTGTAATCTCTGGAGTTCTTGCATTGTAGACTGCGCATCCAATGCAGAGGACACAGTCCTGAACGTATCCATGACAATATTTCCCTTCGCTTTGATTCCAGAGAAGAAGCCAGGAATACCCAATAATTGTTGAGAATCTAAAAATATCTGGCCCTTTGTGCGATATACTTTACCAATTGTATGAAGAATATCCAATCCAAAGGATTCCATTTTAAGCATATTGGCCTCGATTTGGAATTTAGCCTTGAACGATTCTTTACATTGATCATCATAAGAAGACTCTGTGAGTACAGATAAACGCTCAACGAGTTTCTTTGAAAGCTTCTCGATTGTTTCTTCACGTTTTTTGCGTACTTCCTCTTCATGCTCCTCCAACTTGGTCTTCTCTTCCTTCTCTTGCTTTCCCGTAGGTTCTGGTTTCTCAGTAGATGCTGAGTGTGTGAGCATCAGAGGATCTGATGCTGATGCCGTTGCAGTTGATAAGTTTGGAGGCGTAGGCTGAGGTGTCGCCGTCGTAGCTGAATGTGAGGTTTCATTACCTTTCGTCTTTTTCAACTCTTCTTGTTCCTTCTTCTCCTTCTCTTTCTGACCCTCTTCTTCCTTCTTGAGTCTTTCTTCCTCCTCTAATTCGGCGTTTTTGGAAAGATCCTTCAAAAGACTGAGCTCTCCGATATAACTCACAAAGGCTTCTCCACCAAAAATCATGGCAAAGTATTCACCAGCGTCTTCGAAACCTTGCTGTGGAACGGCACTCTCCTTACCGAACTTGTCATATTTGCCTCTTAATCCCTCGTCACTGAGCACTTGATAAGCTTCTGAAACCTGTTGGAACTTTTCAGTGGCGTTTGGGTCGTCTCTGTTCTTGTCTGGATGCATCTTCACAGACATCTTACGGTATGCCTTCTTGATTTCTGCCGCAGAGGCAGCTGTATCTACCTCCAGAATATCATAGTATGTAGTGTCGACTACCATCTTATTCTTATCTAGACGCTGAAGTGGATTTTAGGTCGTCTTCTGACGCTTTTCAAGGGCTGTTTTGATCGTAAATCAGAGCTGCATTTTTCCAATCGCGCTCAACAGACATGTTCGCGACGGGTTACCCAGCTCTACAGCTTCTTTTGTGTTATATGTCGTACAATAAGTTACATCAAATAAATAGGGAAAATAAAAACGCCAGCAAAGGGGAGCATGGGCCTCACTTTCTGTCTTTGACAGCGGCAATGAGCTGTTCGACAACCTGAGGGTTTGACAAGGTACTCACGTCCCCCAATTGGTCTTCCTCGCCAGCGAGGATCTTTCTGAGGATTCTTCTCATAATCTTACCAGATCTTGTCTTTGGCAAGTCGTCCACCAAGATTATGAGCTTTGGAGCTGCGAATGGACCAATCTCCTTGCGAACGGTTAAGATCAACTCCTTCGAGATCTCTGTGGACTTGGACGATAGAGACTTATCCTTCAAAGCGACAAACGCGGCAACGGCTTGACCAGTCAATTCATCAGCGAATCCAACAACTGCAGATTCAGCAACGATGCTGTTTTCAAGCAAGGCTGCTTCAATTTCTGCTGTAGATAGTCTGTGACCAGAAACGTTGACAACGTCGTCAACTCTTCCGAGGATCCAGTAGAATCCATCGGCGTCTCTTGCGGCACCATCGCCGGAGAAGAAGTAACCTGGGTATGGTTTAAGGTAAGTGTCCAAGTATCTGTCATAGTTTCTCCAGATCGTTCTCGCAATAGATGGCCATGGTGATCTGATGGCAAGAATACCCTCGACATTTGGGCCCTTGAGCTCCTCGCCAGTTGTTGGATCCAAAATCATTGGTTCAACACCAAAGAATGGCAACGATGCAGAACCAGGCTTCAATGGGGTAACACCAGTGATACCAGAGATCAGCTGAGAACCAGATTCAGTCATCCACCAGGTATCCATGATCGAGATCTCACTCTTACCAATCTTTTCAAAGTACCACTCCCAAACTTCGGCAGCAATAGGTTCACCGACGGAACCAAGCGATCTGAGGGAGGACAAGTCATAGCCTTCAATGTATGAATCACCAGCACGCTTCAAGAGTCTGAGAGCGGTTGGAGCGACATAGAATTGAGTGACTTTGTACTTTTCAACAATCTCCCAGTAACGAGAGTAAGATGGATAAGCCGGGGTTCCCTCAAACACTACTGTTGTGGCACCATTGAGCAATGGACCATACACAACATAAGTGTGGCCAGTGATCCAACCAATGTCACCCGCTGTGAAGAAAACATCCTCCGGATGCAAGTCAAAGTTATATTTAATGGTGATAAGCGCAGAGAGAAGGTAACCAGCGGTACAATGCTGGATACCCTTTGGAGAACCAGTCGAACCCGAGGTGTACAACAAGAACAATGGGTCTTCAGAGTTGACTGGGACCGGTGGGAAGTAAGGACCGTACTTCTTTGTCTCTTCGTGCCACCACAAGTCTCTTTTTGGATCGAACGGCACATGGTTGCCAGTGCGCTTGTAGACAAGCACATTGCGCACCTGTGGGCAAGACTTGAGTGCCTCGTCAACAATCTTCTTTGTCTCGATGGTCTTGGAGCCACGCTTGGATTCATCCGCCGTGATGACAATCTTTGAGTCTGCATCGTTGATACGGTCTCTGAGCGAGGCGGAGGAGAAACCGGCAAAGACAACAGAGTGAAGAGCACCAAGACGAGCAATCGCAAGGAGCGTCACAATAGCCTCCGGGATCATTGGCAAGTAGACGGCAACAGTGTCACCTTTGCGGACACCAAGACCGTGGAGAAGCGCAGCAACCTTGGACACCTCCTTAAGAAGCTCTCCATAAGTGACGGTTCTGCCCTCACCTGGCTCATCAGCCTCGTAGACAATAGCAACCTTGTCTGGGTTCTTGAAGGCGTGTCTGTCGACACAGTTGTATGAAGCGTTGAGCTCACCACCGACAAACCAAGCAGCCACGTCGGAGTTGACAAAGCCCTTGTCGCCATCTGGGCTCTTTGCCTTGTCGAATGGCCGGGTCCAGTCTAGCTCTTTGCGGGCCAGCTCGCCAAAGAACTTGGCAGGATCCTCGATCGACTCCTTGTACATCTCCTCATACTGCGCAAAGGAGGCAATGTTTGGCGCACCTGGCCTGACCCTGCTGTTCTGGGGTGGCGGGATGGCGGCTATGTCCATCAAGTGGGCATTCTCGAGTTGCTTTACGTCGGGCATAGTGGATGGCTGCTAGTGGCTACACCATATACACAACCAGCAGCAACCGCTCACAGCGCACAGAGACAGCCCCCAGCGTATTTATACTAAAACCACGCCATTTACACTCATATACAAACACAACCCCACAAAACCAACACGTCGTGATCACAGGGCGGAATGCGAGGGTTCCCCTCCACACTGCGTCACATGCCCGCGTCCTTCAGTCCGCCCGGCCCCCATTGTGTGTGCGATGAGGAAAAGAGGGCACACAGCCAGCAGCTGCCCCATGGCCGCCCCGCAGTCAGTCCCCGGTGCCAACAGCCGCCAGGTCGCTCTGCCCTTCTGTCTTCCCTGGGCCCTCCGTTAGCGACGGCGCTCCGCACGTCCCATCCCATCCCATCTTGCCACAACTGCCACTGCCACAACTGCCACTGCCACTGTCACAGAAGGGTGCAGGCCACACCCAACAACTGCGAAAGGGCGAGAGGCGAGAATCACACAGAACAGTGTGGGGCGTGTGGGGCGTACCGCACACCTCCGCATGGTGTGCGGGTGTGATTCCCACGCGCGCGTGCGCTTTTTGGGCTCGCTCGCTCGCTTTGCTTCTCTGGGCGCAGGAGAAGCCGGCCAGACGGGGCCAGTTCTCCCGGGTGGGAAACGGCGAGATTGTTGCCTTTGTTTTCTACTGCTGTTGTTGTTGCTGCTGTTTTTTTCAATGTTTATCTATTTATTTGTGTCGCTCTTTGGCTGTTGTTGGCCCAGCGTGAGGCCTGCGGTGGCAGATCTCGGATCTAAGAGGACTGCGGCTTGTTGCGTAGTGGATTAGCGGCGGCAGCTGGTGCGCCTTGGAGAAAGAAGTAGACGACGATCAGGGTTTGTTGGATCGTTGGGAGGTACGTATGAACCTCAATCTAACTGGTGTGTCGGGCATGCGAAGCGGGCGGGCGATGGCGGCGCCCGGGTCGAAGCACACGGCTGGATCCGAGCAGCCTCTCCCGACGTGCCCCTCTTAGTTCTTAGTGACATGTTCGAAAGCACTCGTATGCCTACTAAGCACAGGCCCTAGTCGCTGTGCAGCCCCTTACTCAGCCAACAGGGGACGATAAACCCCCCCGCAGAATGTCACACAGCGGCCTTCAGCTCCCATCGGCCCACGACGGCAAAATGCCTCAGGTGGGCTTGGAGCCTTGTGTTGGAAAGAGAGAGTGCCGGGCGAGGAAGAAAGCTATTCAGACAGGGCATATATATATGTATATGTCTATTAGGTATTGTTGAATAATAGTAATGGAAAAAAAATTAGCGAGAGTGCCCCACGTGGGGCTCGAACCCACAACCGTACGATTAAGAGTCGTAAGCGCTACCGATTGCGCCAGCGAGGCTACTTCGTTGTTCCCAACGAAGATACTGTTTCCCATACAATGCAGAGGGAGTACGGAAAAGGAAATGTGGAGCAGCCAAAGATGCACGGGTTTTTAAACAACTCTAGACAATCTCTTCAACAACCGCTTTTGAGGTTGTTCGTCTTGACATGTTCTGCCTTTTGGCAGGGGAAAACTGGCTCTTATCTCAGATAGGAGCGTCTGTTATTCTGCTATCGGCCATCCAGTGAGCACGGCACTCTTTTACCGCGCCTCCAGATCTGACCACCCCCCTTCCATTTCCATATACGCACAAAAACACTACATTGCTCAAATGGATGCCTAGTACGCCCGAAGCATGTCACCACAAGAACCATCTCCGTCGCCTGACCCATTGGGCCCGATCAAGGAGACAAGACACCAGCTACAGACGCTTCTGAGACAGCAGGTTCCGGATGCTGCCAGCATCAACGGAGTGCTCAACTTTGCCGGCGGCCGTGCCCTCAACCTGATTCTGAAGGATATCCACTCGGTGTTGGGACTTCACGATAACGGCCCGGACAACAATGGATCCCGCTTGGCATCAGAGCAGGGTGACCAGCAGGACAAAGAACTCGCTGCCGAGTCTGTCGTAGACCGGATATGGGCGGATTTCTATCGCCCAGTGTTCAGATACTACCAGGGACAGCACCAAATGCTGATCCAGCATGCCCAGCGCACGAGGAGAAGGACTCCGGTCGAGTTGAGAAAGCTCAATGATAAGTTCTTGAAAAGCTGCAAGATTTCTCGTGATTTCTTCTTTGGTATCCTCAGACAGCTCATGGGCCACTACAACCTGGGCGGATTGATTCCAAAGAATTTTTATGACTTTCTGAACATAGAAATGGATGACCACGCACTGGTTGTCTCGAAGAAAAACCCTCAAGCGTTGGTCAAAATCGTCTACGTTTGCCACAGATGTATGCTCTTCATTGGCACCACATCTAGATACAGATCCACACTATCCCAAATGATTTCTCCCGAGAAATCTCAAGAAGACTTCCACCAGGCTTTGGGCATGTCGCACTATGCAGAACTCCTATTACCATCCTTTGGGGAAGCACGTAACACGATTGGAATGATTTATAACTCCAGAAATATGGACCTATTGGCATTGTATGAGTTCATGAGGTCGGTAAAAGCCAAGATTACATGCCAGTCAGGACTTAAGAATTTTGAGGCATTGATAAGAAACACTCAACCGGTTGTGGACAACCTCAACAGGCTAAGAATAGAAAATAACCCCAACAGAAAGACAAGGATGGATTATATCTCGACATACTTTTTTGCATTGTTTGGTTTTTACATATTACCTGCTTCGTGGATGCGCACGGAGGGCATCTTAATTAATGGCACAAAGGTTGAGGAGCTTTCTAGTGATTTCTTCAAATTGGTCAGTATAATGGCATTTGATGGAGAAGACACCTTCTTATTCGAGAAGATACTTTTGTTGCTCGTCGGGGGTATTTCGATGCTTGATACCCGAGGCGATGATCTCTCTTCTGTTGCCATTTCAGAACAATGCAAATCAATGCTGAAGTTCACAATTACGTACGTTGTTCATATCATGGATTTGTTTGTGGATTTTTGGGGAAAAAACACCAATAAGAGTCTAAAATTGTTACCATTTTTGAGAATTGTCTTTTCATGGCTTAAACAGTCAAGCATTGGGGTTCACTACTGTCATAGAAATCTCCATTTCTTGGTGAGTTCAACTAAACTGTTCAATTGTATAATGACCAAGCTCACGGTTGACCAGATCTCGAAGAGACCAAAGCGAGTACAGTACTTCAAAGAAGATGTTGGAGTCAGAGAATATGAGCCTATTGATAAATATCTCCGTGATTTTGATGATGAGCACATCTTTGAAAGTGATGATTTCCAATGCAGAGTGATTGGTTTATTTGCTGAGCACGATGAATCCGAAGAAAATCTGTTGAGATTGAGAGCTGTGGCATATCTCTGTAAGAAAATATTGATGAGCCGTCCAAATGGAGTCTCATATGATGCTGAAGCTAGAGAAATCAAGATTGATCAAAAAATCATCGAGAAATTTGTTAGGAACAAGGAAAAAATGGATAATGCAGCAAAGATTAGAGCATCTACACCACAATCTAACAACAAAAAGCCACAGAAGTCCACCAAAGCAATTACAGCCAAGAGAGAAATTCCAGGTTTGCCCAAGACCCCAAAGACGGCTGATACTAAGAAGCAGGTCCAGAAAAAGTTTACAAACAAGGCCTCGAGATCATCAGATACATCATCTGAAGGCAGTGTCGAATCGTTGAGCGAGGAAGTCTTCAACAGGGCAAAATTCGAAGCCATGAAGATTTCAGATAAGAGGCAAGAGAATATCTCGCCGGTGGATCATGAGGATCAGAGGTTGGTCAATGCTACAAGCATGGTTAATGCACTTGTTGATGATAATTTCATCCAGGGCTCGGCAACTATTGCTGCCGGATGTAGGGCCGCTGCAGACGCTGGAAAACTCACTCGAAACCATTCTGAGTTCCAAGGAGCATTTGCAATGAATGGTAATGGGTACTCAGGCTTTGTTAACCCCGCATTCCCGTCATATCCAAACTATCCTATCTACCCAGCGGTGCCACAACAAGCACTCCAGCCTCAGCCTCAAGTTCAACAGGCTCTACTCCAGCCTAATCCATATGAGCAATATGCAGGAATCTATGGATATGGCCAAAGTCCGATGCAGCAGCAGCAGTCGCAACCTCCACAACAACAATATTCCCCGTACGGAATATATCAGCCTATCGTGCAAGTCCCAGAGACCCCGTCACAACCCACTCCGCACAACAAGCAGGCTTACGCAACCCAATTTTATCCTTACGGAAGCATGTGACTGTCGTGTATATTCCTCTCGAAAGGGTCAAAACAGCGACCAATGCACGTAAAGGACAGGAGAATTATATTCAACTTTAGGTCGGTATCTGCAGTCTTTATTACATAAGCATCCGGGGTGTGGGCGCTAAAAACTTCTCCGCGAAAATAGCCGAAACGGGCCGTCTGAATTAAGAAGCAAAAAAAAAGAGAAGTAATAAACAACACAAAACTTCGTTTACTGCCCCGTAAATACAGAAAAGAAGGACTTCCGCCATGAGCAGCATAGTCAGTATGTGTTTGACTTCGACATAATTATTTGCACCGCTTTCCCCCGCCATCATTACGTCGCTGCAGGTGGAGATACCACCTCACGGCGGGCTGCGTGTGGTATATAGACCTTCTCATCGCTTGAAACTAACTGAAGAACAGACAAGAGTGGTGTCAGGTTCACGCCCAAGGTCAGACAGCGTCGTTCTGTATCGAACACACCATCTCAGAGCAGAAAGCCTAGCGTAGCACCGCTTGAAGAACGGCCACAAGTTTTGGCAGGAGACGACGGGGATGAAGGTCAATATAGCTCTGATGATGATGGATTAAATGAAGAACTTGCAGTAATCGATCCTAATTCAGAAGACGACGATGAGAGTGGGTTGATGCTGCCCACACCTGCTGCCACTCAGAAGGAACATACCCCAATATCGGTATCAGCAAGCAGAAGGGCCAGCGCTGTTGGTGGTGTGGACTCTACTACCAAACAAAGAAGATTATCTACTTTAAGTAACACCACGAGAACGGATCTCTTTAGAAAGACGTCATTCTCCGGTCCTCCAGACGCAAGATCACACGTCATTTCCATCCCACAGCCTCCACAGACAACTAAGAGAAGAAGAAGTAGCGCTGCTACGGGACCAAAGACGTTAAAGAGACGTTCAATACCTGAGGATGTATATAAATCATCATCAACAACTCCAGTTCCGGTGGCAATCACTGCACCAACTCCCGTGTCAACACAGGAATCTAGGGAACCACCGACAATGACCAAGGCTCAGGCTAAAGCTCCAGAAGATAGTATTGGAAGACATCCTTCTATTGTTCAGCCAACTATCCATGAAGAAGATGAGGAACATATTAAAGTTCAGGAAGGACCACTGCCAGAAATTAATTTGGGACTCCCCATTAAATTGGAAGGGTTGATTTTCGATGAAGCTCAAGGGAGATTGAGAAAGATCACTTACGACTCTACTGATTTGGAACTAGAGAAGATGATCATTAAGGACATTAGATCCATCTCCAAGTACTCTCAGTTATCAAAGTCTCTGCATACTCTGGATCCAGAAAAATTGGCCGGTATTACTATTGACGATGAGTCTTTCACTATGGAGGATTTGTGTAAACCGACGTTACCAATTGGTAAAGTTTCTTCGCAATTCCAAAAAGTTCAAGAAGCCAAGAAGATTAGATTAGAGGCTAGAAGGAAAAGACAGGAGCTCAGACGACAAGCAAGGGAAGAGAAAAGGTCACTAGAAAGTTTGACTGAAGATGAACCTGAGGAAAAGAAGGTCAAACCCGAGGATTTATTCGATGAAGAAAGAGAGCCAAGAGAGCATACTGCAATTCAATTGAAGGTTTCTAGTGACGGTACACTTGTCGTTGACGAGGAGTCTCGAATTGTGGATCGTCATAAAAATATGGACAACATCATTAGAGAAAGACAAGATGAAAATCCTTATGAAAACATTGTCAACTCAGCCACGTATGGTAAGCAGAGGTACACGGATAAATGGGACAGAAAGGAAATCGCCAAATTTTATAAAGCCTTGGGCCAGTGGGGTACAGATTTTGCATTAATTGCTCAGATGTTCCCCTATAGAACAAGAAGACAAATTAAGGCCAAGTTTATACTGGAGGAGAAGAAGAGACCCTTATTGGTGGAGCTAGCATTATCAAACAAGCTGAAGAATGAATTTGACTTTGATGCATATTGTGATGACGCAAATAAGACGTTTGGTACGCTGCATGAATTCAATGCCAAATTGGAACAGCTGAAGAAGGATCACGAGGAAAATCTGAAGGAGTTGAGTCTGGCAAGAGAGAAGGCTAAAGAAGAAGATCTGCAGAAGCAGAAGAAACGTGAATTCGAGATACAGACAGGTCAGAGACAAATGACCAGACAAGAGAGAATCTCTGCGTTGTCCAAGAATGAAACCGTGTTGGGTTCTATTGACGATGTGAAGAAACAGAGATTGGAAGAGGCCGCGAGCGTACCGGCTTAAAGACGTTCATCTGGTACATTTTGGTGCTTTTATTTTTTGAGATTTTCATTTCTCTTTGTTATAGTCATTTATATTGTGGGTTGTTATTTTACTTGAGAGTTTTAACGGTGTATTTTGTGTTTATGCAGAGATAGATTTATCGGTGTTATAGCCCAATTGGTAGATGTCGATGGAGTCCGCGAATGGGTTTAGAAATTCGGATTAGTGACCTACATTGAAACCCTTCTTCCCAAATTTCCACTGCTATCGCCGATAATAAGCCGCCAAGGATGTCGTGGGAAGAGGCCAAGGCACTTGACGAAAGCTTCCCATCTCTCAAAACGGAATTTGCTTTCCCAACTTTCGAGTCTCTCGGATTAGAAGCTCCAGAGGGGAGAGCTCCGACTGATCCAGTGGACTATCTCTGCGGTAATTCATTGGGATTAATGCCCCTAAGGATCAGGAAGGCACTCAATGACGAGCTTGATGCCTGGGGACAGAGAGCTGTGGACTCACATTTCAGCCACCCAGGCGTGAAGGACGGGAAGACCTGCTGGATGGACATTGATCTGCCCGTTGTGCCATTGTTGGCTCCAGTTGTTGGCGCCCTAGAGACCGAATGTGCGGTGATGGGATCTCTCACTGCGAATTTGAACGCTCTTCTTGTGGCTTTTTACAAACCTGAAGGACAGAGAAGAAAGATCTTGTTCGAAAAGGGTGCGTTCCCTTCAGACTACTATGCGATTGCCAACCAGATCAAGTTGAAGGGCTTGGACCCAGAGGCTGAGATGATCCAATTGGAGCCTCGCCAGGGTGAATTCGCACTCAGGACAGAGGACATTCTGAAGGCGATTACCGATAATAAGGAATCTTTGGCATTGTGTATGCTTCCAGGTATCCAGTACTACACGGGTCAACTCTTTGCGATTGAAGAAATCACCACTTTTGCTCACAACTTGGATAAGAGAATTGTCGTTGGCTGGGATCTAGCACATGCTGTCGGCAATGTTCCTCTCAACCTCCACGGCTGGGGCGTCGACTTTGCAGTTTGGTGCTCCTATAAATACCTAAATTCAGGGCCAGGTGCCATTTCTGGAATCTTCGTCCACGAGAAGAACAGCGCTTACGAGGAAGGAAGTGAAGAGTACATGGCCCGCCTCGCTGGTTGGTGGGGCAACAGTGCTGCCCAACGTTTTAAGATGCTGGAACACTTTGAGCCAATTTCCGGTGCCCTGGGATTTAGACAGTCGAACCCTTCAGTTATCGATGTCGTTTCCGTGAAGACCTCATTGGAGCTGTTTAAAGAGTTTGGTGGTATCGAGAAGCTCAGAGAAAAGTCTTTGAAACTCACTTCTTTCCTTGAAAAGCTTCTCAAGAGCTCGAAATATTATATCACACCAGGGTCGGAGCCCACAGGGAAGTCATTCACAATTCTGACTCCTTCAGATCCCCAGCAGAGGGGTGCTCAGCTATCGCTGCTCTTTTATCCTCGAACTTCATCCACACACGCGGGAATCATGGATGACGTCTTTGATAACTTGAAGGCCAACGGGGTCCTCGGAGACGAAAGAAGACCGGATGTGGTCAGATTGGCCCCTGTACCTATGTACAACACTTTCGAAGATTGCGTTAAGTGTTCTGAGGCGTTGGAGATCGCAATGGCTGCCGTGAGGGAATAATGAGTGGTTTTGTGTATTTGAACTAAAAAGCTCTCATCACAGCTTCACCCTACAACAATGCTACTAGGAGACAGATAAATGTCATAAAATATCTCAAAAATGATAAATGCGATCTAGAGCATTCATTTCTTCATTCTTTCCTTTGTAGATCACCTGTACCATCGAACCTATCTGCAGCATATCCCGTCCTCTGGTGGTAAATATACACCACACTATGGACCACTTTTCATTATCGTGGGACGAAAACCCCAGTATAGAAATTCAATCACCTACACCGGTGACAAAATTCTCCACTTTGTTCAATTACCAAGGCGAAACTGCGCCAGAAGTTTCAATATCTGATAGAAACTTCGTGATGGGGATCAAGAGAGATATTCAAGAACAGGCAAAGCACGATCTTAAGAAGCTTGAAAAGATCAAATGTAAATTCCTAATTCATGAAAAGAGGGCCAAGAGCTTACGACAGAAAATACCCCCCGCCATTCCCCATGAAACAGAACTTGATTCAGAGGGAAGAATAATACCAACACATCCGCCATTGCTGATCAAAACCAAAGAGCAGTACCAGGGAGAATACGTCTTTTGGAAGCTGAGATTAGCCGAGTCTGAACTAAAAATGCTGGCTAAGTTTATGGATGTTAGAGAAAGTTTCATTCGTTTCATTGATAAACTGGATGATTATTCGGATTGTTATAATACGAATGGAGAGCGTCGCACGAAATTGATTCCATTAGAAGAGGAATTCATCAATTTTAAGAAACTTATTGGGCAACTGAATAGAATCAGAGATGAAAGGGCCAGAGCAACTGCAGAATTAGAGGTACTTGAATTAAAACTAGATCATACTTGGAAGTATCATTTATGGGAAAAGTGGACTACATCACTCTTGTGAGATCAGCCAATACTGCTCATATCTAAAATTAGTTTCACCATTATGATTGAAGGATCAAGGTATTAAATCATAAATCAGAGAGTATTTAGCTAGTGTTTCTCCTTATATTGCAAGAAACCAAAAGCACACACTGCATAAAACATCTTAAAAAACAGACATCCAAAAGAAAAAAAATCATCAGAAAGTTCTTATCATAAGCAACAGCAAGAACAACAACAACAACAACTATAACAAAATACACAACGGCCCCTACAGTCTTGCCTTTTTTTAGTCTCCAGACATCTCTCTTCAAAGTTTTCCTGAGCTCTTTTTGTAGTTACCCAAAGCGGCTTGCGCAGCAGCTTGAGAGGTACTTATAACCCTTTGACTTGGTTGACGTAGAACACCGGCAGCGTATGGGTTGCTCTTAAATTCTGAATCCACGGGACTCTGAGTAGCTGGTGATGAGGAGGATTTAGCAGAAACTCCCGAGAGAGCAATATCATAAGGCGACTCAAATCCACTATGTTCATGAGGAATAATTGGTGTCATCTCAGAATTTGCCGTGGTATTTGGAGAGTGCACCGGCATATTTGAATCAAATGAATCAGTATCCGGAGAACCTGAAGAATTACCAGAAGACTCAGCAATTAAAGATGGTTTAGATGCCATGTTAAGTTCCCTAGTTCTGGCATCCTCTCTCTTTTTGGCAGTTTCACGAGCTTGAGCAAGCAACATTTGAGCTCTCTGTAATGAAACAGTTGGTGTAGCGCATGAACTCAACACAGGAACAGATTCATCAATATCAATTGTAGCCTTAATCAAAGCAGCCATCCAAGTTCTCATTTCTTCCTTGGTATCAACAGCGAAATAATGCACCTTTGGTTGAGTAAATGTTAAACCCTTCTTGGAACCAGGTGCAGGCGGAACCAATTTGAAGCAGAATTTTCCATTACCGGTAGTAGCCGCATATAGAGAAACCAACTTATCATCATCTCGTGCTGGAAGAACCTTGTGGGAAGTGATATCAATCAGACCACGTTCTCTCGTATCACCCAGAGATGTGAAATAGGATAATCTTGTGCCATGGAGTGTAAAGTAGCGTTGTTTCCAAACACCAACGGCAATACCACCTCTCTTTGACATCCACCCAAAGCAATCAGCAGTCTTCATAGAGTCAGCTGGAGAAACATTTTTGATACCCTCCATGAATGCCGACGTATCTTTCTTATTGTTTTTCTTCAAAGTTTGAGACGAAGAGATGTTACGCAATGTTCTTGCTCTAACAGCTTCAGAAACAGATCTCTTTGTAGGAGAAGCAAGAACAGCGGTCATTGGTGGCAACGAAGGAGCATCTCTCGCACTAACAGATCTTCTATCCTTAGCCGGTGACATAGAACCTGATTGCGACAACATTGACGGAGTTGCAGCAGCAGAAGGAGCAGAAGGAAACGTGCTTTTTGATGGACTTTCATTGAAAATGACCGAGACTGGACGTGAAGTCTTACCGTTACCAATTCCGTTAGAAACGAACGAGAAAATGGAAGAATGACGGCGGTGATGGGTACTGCTTGCATGTGACGAAGACCTTGTATGACCGTTAGTGCCAGCACCCAAATTTACGCTTGAATTTCTTGAATGTGACGCATCCATGTATATGCTAGATGCAGGACGACCATCATTAATGGTACTTAAAAGATCAGCGACTGAAGCACTCTTGATACCACGAGAACCAACTCTTGAATGAGAAACGTCATATGAAGACTTTCTTGAGTGGTTAATATTGGAAAGGTATGCCGGATTGACATCATACGAAGGCTTTCTTGAATGACCTCTTGAGGTTGGCTCATAGACGGAATGTCTCTGCATTGTAGGTGTAGATGAGTTGAATTGCACTGGTGATGGATACGATGGTGGTGCAGGTGCTCTCCTTGGTGAAATAAATTGATCACGAAGAGGAGATTCTGGGACCGGTAATTGAGATGTTGGAGGTTGCATTTTCGTGGACTTTAAAATATGTAGATCCTTCTTTGTAGCTTCTGGGATATCATCCAGTGATCTCGACTTGTTTCTAGCATGACCAAGGGGACGTGTGAATGTTTCCAAATCTTCTTCGAGGTTGCTCCGACTGTTCCCATGTCTGTACAATTCTGGTGCAGCCTGAAGGGAGCTTTGAAGAGTTTGATTATGACCGTCGTTATTGTCAAGTCCTTTCCTCTGTTTAGCAAGCTCTTTTAACGCTTCTATCTCCTTGAAAATCTCGAATCTGGTACCAAATGAAATGATGTCTAACTCTTTCAAATAAGCCAATTCTAATTCAAGCAAAATGGCACCAGTAATCTTGTGCCTAGCAAATTGTTCTGCAGAGTTTGAGTCGAACCCCAGATAAGAGAAGTAAGAGGTGACTTGTTCAGGACTCCAAGACTCAACGAGTTCTGGGTCCAGTGACTCTTTGGAACCTGTGCTGAAGCGTCTCTCAGTGTGCTTTGAATTATCTGCGCTGGCTTCAGTTCTGAGCTCTTCGAGGGCCTTATCAATATCTGAAAGCGCCCTCGTCACTACACTTGGCTTGCCAGTGTTCTCTCCATTTGAATCTTCAAGGATAGTCGGGGAGGGCTTGGAGTAGTCGTCGAACCTTGCGGATCTTTGTGTCGTTGGAGTGGCTGCAGCGCTCTTGGAAGACATTGGGGACTGCAGTGAGCCCGATGTAGGGGAGGCAATTCTTCTCGATCTCGACCTGAGAAGCGTCGGTCTCGAGAGACTTGGTAAGAGCTGGGTGAAGGCTTTCGGGTAGAGCCCTACAGCGCCAGTGCTGAGGGACTTGCCCATGTACCAACCATCATTGTATTCTTTGTCATCGGATATAACCTCCACCTTGTCGCCCATTCGTAACGTGAGCTCATCTTCGAGGCGGGCGTTGAACTCCTTGATTACCTGGTAGATCGCACCGGTGGCATGGTCCTCCAGTGACGTGCTGATGGCCGGAAGTGTAGGCTTGGACGTGGTACTGTTCATGAGGGGCGGTTAAATGGCGAGATGAAACGGCGGGAAACAACAGGGGATGTGCGTGGCGGGAGCGGCGAGACAATGGCCTTAGGTACGGATACTTCACAAATATGTCTAACTTTGAGCTGGAAGTGTGTGGGTGCGCTTTGTCGGGCTGTGTGCGAGCTGCTTCTAAGCCAGAGCGCCGTGTTTGATGTGTTTGGAGTCGACCTTGGCAGCGAGATGATCATGTAGGGGAAAGTTGTTTACGTGCAACTGGGCAACTTCAACGGGTGTTCGCGAAATTCTTTCGCGAGGCGGCGTGGCCCAAACCAAAAAAAAAAAGTTTTCTTACATAAGCGATGTTTTATATGCGGTATGCTGCCCACCTTCCCGATTGGGCTAATTGGCGGCTGCAAGGGCGAGTAACGGCGCATGCTCTTTTCTCTTTTTCTTGTTTTGGTCTCTTGAGTCGAGTCTAGAACACACCAATCACGGAAGAGAGGCAATCTGTACTCCCTCTTCTCTTTGCAATGTAGTTGTCAGTGGCAGCTCTCGCTTGAGGCTGTCGGAGGTTGACGGCAGAGCCTGAGCCGTTGGCATGGTTGCAGACGTGCAACTGTCAACATCGCCAACTCTAAATTTATTAAGCAAAGGGAGGCCTCTCTCCCCCTATCACCCCCGTAACTCATGGAGGGGACTGGAAGGGCCCACTGTTAGCAAGCCGGCGAATTAGCACGGAAGATCGTTATAGGAAGCGCCTGAGTTCCACAGTAAACACCCAGCCAACACGTCTGCCAACTCTCAGCTCTTGCCGCCCACTCGCGCCGTCTGCAATGAATGACTCCACCAGCTCGGCGCCATCGAACACACCCTTTGGCAGTCCAGCGGGATCCCAAAGAAGGCCCCGTTCTTATGGTATGGGTATTGGGTCTTTGGCACTGCACCCGGCCGGAATGATCACCGATAACAACGCCATGATCTCTGCGCTGACCCCACAAGGACGCGTTACCTTTGACACTTCCATGACGCGTCATTCTTCGTCCAAGTACATCGCCCTTAGCGACATCGTTGAAGCCAACCATGGGAGACATATGGTATCATCATTTAGTTCGTCGAACCTTTTGCTGTCATCCCCCATGTCCAAGCTTAACAGGTCCAACCAACCTTCATCTCGGGGCGGCGATGGCCACTACACCTATGACTATTACAGCGATAAAAACAAGCTTCAAACTGGCTCTCCTGATGGCACCACTGTGGTCCCCTTTGAAACCGAGTTGAGATCTCAGAATGGACGGAAATATGATGTTGAGCCTGGGAACTCCTCTGGAGCACTGGTCTTTGCCAAAAAATCCAAGTCGTTTGGTGGTTTACAGCAAGACGCAGATGAATCTCCAAATAGAACTTTGATTCTCAGTGACGACTTAACGCTATCAAAATTTGACACCAGCTTCCCAGAGCCAAGATTAATACAAGAACTATTTGCCTTTGATGAACAATTTCCTTCTTCTGCCCCGACTACTGCTGGACCATTGCAGACTTCATTAATTGCAGATCTCAAAAGCTTCTTGCCAACTTTTGAAAAACAGCAAGTTGATAAGAGTAACGAGTTTACAGACTCATCTGTTTCGCCTCCACCTACCCTGCCACTGCCTATTAAGAACGATCCAGATGAAGCTATCAAACAGACCTTGCCACCAATCAACGATATAATTGCCCCCTTAAACATGAGATTGAGAAACAGGAAACCCACAAATTATAATGATTCTCAACACATTTCGTTGTCTCAAACCGGCTCCTCTGATGTGGAAACTTCAACTTCTAAAAATGCGATTGATCTCAATTTCGTTCCCAAATATAAACCAAGAAAGAGAATCATTTCGAGATCTTCATCGAGCAATTCATCCAATTCAGAAACCAACACAACCAGCAAGCGTCAGCACAAGCCTTCAAAACGCCGTTCTTTTCTCGCTGCACGTTCAAAAAATGGATGTTGGACATGTCGAATTAGAAAAAAGAAATGTACAGAAGAAAAGCCTCATTGTTCTCAATGTGCCAAGTTAGGACTTGTGTGTGATGGGTATGCCGAAGAAAGACCAGCCTTTATGAATGACAACAAGACGCAGAGAAAGAGATTGGATGAGATCAAGGCCCAAACGTCGAAAAATAAAAAAGTTGGTGTTAAAAAGATCAAACTGACCCTCACGAGCTGATCTCGGGTGCCAATACGATGCTATGACATTTACGATGCTATGATAACGATATTAAGATGACCAAAACAACAACAACAAAGAGGAAGAAGAAGAAGGAGAAAAAAAAGAGAGAGGTCCTAAAAGCAGAGAAAGGTAAAAGAGCTAGCTTGGTGAGCTTCTAATAAAATACAAATCATATATTAATCCAGTAGCCATGCTATTTGTGTTCTTATTGCTGCAGGTGCCTGAAAATTCATGGGTCACGTTAAAGAAGAAGGTACAGAAGACATCAGTCTTGAAGCTTCTTCCGTATATCATGTCTGATAATCCTCCAGTCATTAAGTCTCAACCCAGTGTGCTATACTGCTATTAGTAAACCAATATCGAGGGGCTCATATGAAGTATACTCACCGGTAGCACCAGCACCAGTTTTGGCTCATCCTCCACGAGGCACGCGAGATAGTAAATCACTTGCAATCCATAAAAGCCCTCCAATATCACAACGTCATTGACTCTGTTCAACGGGATGAATCTATGGTTGACAGTGGGGAAAATGAGGCCCGTGCTTTGCGTGAATTCGATGCCTATCTCCTTCGTGATGGTTACCGACTTTTCTAGAGCTCATGGTTAATGGATGCGCTTCCCACGATCGGACAAAAACAGAATACCCACGCTTGTTGATAGGGATGCAGCTGTTCACAAGGGCAAGCAATAACAGTGCTCCAACCCGATAAGCCCAATGCAGACGCCGTGTGTATACTTGGTCAACAGTAAGAGCTGTCACGGCAAGCACCAGCTTGGCAATGGCGCTAACTGTGTTGTTGTGGTAGAACCGGTAGCACAACTGCACATCGGTGTCGACCTCTTTGCGCAGCCCTAGCCCTCTCTGTGTCAGCATAGAAACCATCTGTCCACTCTCTTCGGGATCGATTGGTCCTCACTACCTCCTTAAGAACGTCAAGAAAACATCAAAAACGAAAACGGAGACGCAAGAGCAGTGTGCATAATAATACACCTCACACAGCGTTCAAAGCTCAAACAATCGCGATGCGACGGCGGGGGAGGGCCGGCCAGAGCCGGGTAAATGCGACTGCAAACTACAGATGATTACATAAGCACAACTGCCACGTTTGCTCATGTGTAAGCGATGACATAAGCCGCAAATAGAAATAAATATCCGGGTGTCAAAAGGAGCGTCCCCCCTCCAAAAAATAAAAACAGTTGGCTGAGAATGCAGGCGGCAGCCAATCAGAGACGCGTAACTGAGCTTAAAATGGCTCTGGGCGGGTGTCAAGGACGAGCATGTTTCGAAGCACAGGGAGACGGGGGAACGAGGCCACAGGACCGGAGGGCCGTGCCCATACGGTCCATGCATCGTGGGAAGGTTAGTTTTTGTCTGCTGCTGCTTGTGGCGCCTTGGACTAGGAGAGCTGAGGTGCTCGAGCCCCCCGTAGAATGAATGACACATAAGATCAGAGATCAGTAAGCATGGAGATCAAAGATCAAAACAAGCAGCCTGCGGGCGGCAACGCCCACCACCGAGAGAGAAGGGCTCGGGTGGCCTCTGGGAGGTGGCCCAGGGTCTCGACTTCCAGCACACGGCATTCTGTCAAATGGCCAGGCGCACAGTACCCTCGAGAGAGTACTTCTTCACCGTCGCACGGAGCGGCCAGGTCCCTATGGCCCCCCGCCAAGTGCTCACACCACACATAAACACAACCGGCAGGCGCAGCGGGCACATACACCCGTGCTGTGCCATAGCCATATAGCTATATCCATAAACTTATAGCCTTAGGGCATTGCACAACACACAGAGCACGGATTGCTGTGGTTGCAGCGCCGTCTAGACCCCGCTTACGTCAGCAAGGAAGAGAGCCGGACCAACAAAAAGGAAAGCTGTCACCTTGGCTGAGCTTACATTTTTCTGGCGCATGATTGGCTGGCGCCGCTCCTCCAAGTGCTTCCCGATTGGGCAAACAGTTCCAGTGGCCGGTGGCTCGCAATGTCTCCGGGCCAGTCGTATAAGAAGAGCGCGTGCCCAGCTCCTCGGCGTGTTCTTGTGCCAATGGCATGGCCTAGACAACGCAACCCTCTACCACCTTCTCCAGGCCGTGCAACCGAGTCCTGTTCCTTCCGCTGTGTGCCTCCTGCTGCTCCATTCCCCCTCCGTCTTTCCGAGCACCTGTGCGGCCCCAACCGAGACAAGCTTCTAGTGCCCCTGCTTTTTTTTTTTTTTTTATTCCGCCAATTCCGGCCGTGGGAAAAAAAGCAGAAAACCCGTTTTCCCATAAAACCAGAGCCACTCCATCAAGGACGAATTCTAGAGCTCTCCAGCTGTTGTGCTCTCGTCTGCTGTCCCACTCACGCCTTCGCAGCCGCCGAGAACAGAAAGACAGTGCCTGCCGAGACGCCATCGAGTACTGCCTCTCTGCCCCCAGTCCCACACAAACAGTGCCGTACCCGCCGCCCATCTCTGAGAAGCCCGTCCTCAGCGCTGCCTGCTACGCAAACAAAACAAGAACGTTAGCCTCGTTGCCAAAGTCCCACACGGCGCTTCGCACGATCACGAGCCTGCTGTGAGAAATTCTACAGAGCGTCTCGCTACCCACTAGTATTGTCAATCCGGTGTTTGTCCTGGTTGCCTGCTCCGATTGCACCGTCAACAACAGCCCTCTGCTCCAATCAACAAACAGATAACCATCAATAACAATGCTCTCCTCACCAATACACTTGGAGCCTTCATTACAGCAAATCCACGGTCCGCAGACAAGCTTAAGAAAGATGTCTCTCAGCTCAACGCCTAAATCAACCTCCTCAAACAACACAAACTCGTCGGTGATCTTTGACGATGATGTTTCCGAGAGAGACATCCAGAGAACCAATGCTGCCTCTGCGGACAACATTGCTCTCGCTGCTAGCCTCAACATGCCATACATCCCTGACCAAATCTTTATTGGTGGCCGCAAGTCCCCGTTGGCTGTTGCACAATCGCAGATTGTAAAAGGCCTCATCAAGAAGACTTTTACAAACATGGCTTGCCCAATCCTTGCATTAACCACGTTGGGTGACCACGTGCAAAGCAAACCTCTTTATTCTTTCGGAGGTAAGGCCCTTTGGACTAAAGAGTTGGAAATTCTTTTGCTCCAGGATTTGGGAGAGTACCACAAGTTGGACTTGGTTGTTCACTCTTTGAAGGACATGCCAACTAACTTGCCAGAAGAATTTGAATTGGGTTGCATTATTAAGAGAGAAGATCCATCTGATGCCGTTGTCATGGCTAAGGACTCACCATACAAGTGCTTAGAAGAGTTGCCAGCTGGCTCCATTGTCGGTACTTCCTCCGTCAGAAGATCAGCACAGTTGAAGAGAAACCTTCCACATTTGACGTTTGAAAGTGTCCGTGGTAACCTTCATACGAGAATCAGAAAAGTGGATGACCCAGAGTCACCATTCGCATGTATCATCCTGGCCACTGCTGGTTTGGTCAGAGTTGGATTTGACCACAGAATTACACAACGTTTGGGCCCAGACATGATGTACCATGCCGTTGGTCAAGGTGCATTGGGTATCGAGATTAGAAAAGGCGATACCATCATGCAGTCCATCCTTCGTACCATTGAGGACAAGAACGCCACAGTGTGTTGTTATGCTGAGAGAGCATTGATGAGAACACTGGAGGGTGGCTGCTCTGTCCCAATTGGTGTCTGGTCCAACTACAACGAAGAGACTGGCATTTTGTCATTGAAAGGTTTGGTCGTCTCTGTCGATGGCCAGAAATGCATTGAAGACGAGATTGTTGTTCAAATTGGTGAAAATTACAAGTTGGATTCAGATGTAGCAGGTCAGAAGTTGGCTTCCCAAATGAAGGAGAAGGGAGCCAAGGAAATTCTTGATGAGATTGACTTTGCGAAGATCAACGAGAAGGACGAGTAAATCCCCCCCTCTCTTTACACAATTAATCATCACTATCACATTTGTTATGAATTAACGGCTACGACTTTTTTCATTATTTATCCCATTTGCTCACAACTACCACTTCATCCTCCTTCTCAACGTTTCTTTCTTGCCTCGTCTTTTTGGTTCCGTACAACAACACATTTTCCATATATAGACCAGTCTTCTTTCAAACTTTTCCACTGCAAAACCCCACCTTTTTAATGACCCGAAAGTGAAATTGATTTGTTGAAGATTTATCCTTGTTTTCTTATTGATGCTAAAAGGCCAAAATTGGTTGTTTTCATATCCTCATTTCATCATACCCCACACTCACACATATCTCATCTCTCACTTCTCATTTCCCCCGGTAACTTTTTGTTCTGATCTTGAATTACTAATCCATATATGCCTCTTATATCATTTGTCCTGCACCTTTTTTGCCTTTGATATCGCTTGTGTGTTTCGTTCAAACCTGTACATAGTTGGCATGTGCACACGCAACTCTTGGAAGAGTACAAAAGTGAGGATCAGTTGATGAAGAACCACAGGAAGAAGAAAAAGTATTTTGTACTGTACATTACATTACTTCCAAACTTGGAACTTTAAATGGTTAACATGAATATTATTGAATGAAAACACTTGTAGTTATTCCTCCTTAAAACATCCCATCACAAAAAGCTGCCAGGCAATGAAAAAGGGAAAAGAAAAAGAAAGACAACATCCGCACACCAACACCTACTTAGACCAGAGAGAAAAGCTGTGCGCCATCTCTTCACTTTTGACATCTTTTTATCGTTCTTCTTGAGCCAAGCCATTTCACAGCTGGATATCAGGCTAGACCAGAATATAAAAAGAGGTTGATGTCCCAAGAACTAGTACCACAGAAACGTAAACCAGCCAGGGTCCAGGTTAATCCTGATGAATTTGAAGAAGAGTTACCACCACAAACTGGAACAGTGTTCAACATTTGGTTTCATAAATGGTCTGGTGGAGGCTCACAGTTCACTCTAGTCAAGTCCAAACATAAGCTGAATGTGGATAGAGATACTGGCTATACAAAGGCAGACAAGACTGCAAGACCCTATTTCTGTTTATTCTTTGCAAAGGGAATGTGCTGTAAAGGAAAGAACTGTGATTACCTGCATCGGGTTCCAACTGATGAAGATATCTTCCCTAGCACGGTTGATTGTTTTGGAAGAGAGAAATTCGCAGACTATAGGGATGACATGACCGGTGTAGGGTCCTTCAACAGTGTAAATAAGACTTTATACATTGGTGGACTTGTCACTAAAAACGATACCCAGGAGTTATTGAGCGAAGAGTTTAGAAAGTTTGGAAAGATTCAAAAGATCAATGTCATCAATGCCAAGAATTGTGGGTTTGTCACTTATAAGAGTGAAGCTTGTGCGCAATTTGCTAAGGAGGCTATGGTGGGACAGAGTCTCTATGGCACTGATATACTTAATGTTAAATGGGCACACGAAGATCCCAACCCTGCTGCAATAAAGCAGAAAAAGAGACAATTGGAGCAGGAGACCCAGGATGTGGTGAGGAATCTTTTGAATAGGTTTGAAAAGAAGTCAAAATTGGAAAATGGGGACGATAGTGAAGAGCCAGAAGTTGAAGAGCCAGAAGAAGATGAGAGCAACGAGACCAAAACTGAGGTGAAACAGATTGAAGCACCGCCGCAGACAAGTATGATAAGCAAGTCTTCACTTGATTTCCTCCAGAAGCTGAAAACTGTTAACAAGCCGGTGAAAAAACCGTTAGTGACTGGATACGAGAGCAGTGATGATGATGATTGATCGGAAAAACAACTTTTGTTGATAATGAGACAATGTAATGATGCATCTACTAATACTAAGATTTTCCGGCGTAGTTGGCGAATATAACCTTTAAAAAAACGGGGGGGGGGGGAGAGAGAGAGAGAGAGAGAGAGAGGCCGAAGTGCGAGACGTTATACTTGAGCTGGGCTCAGCACAGAAGGCACTTTTCTATCCAGTCCAAGGTTATATGTTCCTCCAATTGTGGGAGATTCTCCAAAAAAGCTAGTAACCATCAATGTCACCGTCATCTCGGAGATCCCATGCTTTAGGCTTTCGGTAGTTGGCAACTACTGGAAGAGTTTAATTCATCGACATATACATACACATATGATTTAATATACAGCAAAAACAAGATAACAAAAGTACAAAGATGTGAGAGAGAGAAGAGACAAGAAAGAAAAATCAATCTGATTAAAGCAAAAGTTAGAAAGGCAATCAAATGGACAGCAGAAAAAGAGGGAGGTGCGGGGGAAAAAGAGAGACGAGGGAATTCCATGCACTCAATGACCAAGAATCCGATGGATTTAAACATCGATTGGCGGGTAAACATTCTTTTTGAAGTAGTACCATCTTTGGGATGCATCGCTGACCAACAAGTTACCAGCTGGACTATACTCACAAATCAAATAGATTCTTGTTGAGGAACATGTTTTCACGACACAGCCCAATTCCAAACTTGAAGCCCAGATCAATTGCGTAAAGTGACCGAACTTGTCGAATGAAGCTGTGGAATCACCTGGAGACGTGTAGTTGTAGTAGACGTTCTCATCATACCAGAGGTCAACACCGCCAGTTGGAGTAATTGTACCGTAGGCCAAGTTTTCACCGTAGTCACCATCAGAGTGGACGAGTGTACCAGAGCAAGCTGGATATTGTGCGTCTTCCAGAGATTCAATGTAGTCCTGAGCAAATGCAACCAAATCAGTGTTCCAAGTCATTGCTGGAGCACCGTGAGCGGCACGATACTTGTTGTGAAGATCCAACAAGGATTGTTCAACGGTGGTAAGACCAGTAGAAGTTGCTGCTGCTGACGAGGATGAAGATGAAGTGGACTTTGTGGAGGTACTCGAGGTGGAAGTAGTAGAGGACTTTGTAGTGCTAGAGGAAGATGTGGAGGAGGACTTGGTAGAAGTACTGGATGTACTAGAGGAGGACTTGGTAGAGGTGCTAGACGTACTGGAGGAAGATGTGGAGGAAGGCTTTGTGGAAGTACTGGAGGAAGATGTGGAGGAAGGCTTCGTGGAAGTACTGGAGGAGGTTGTGGAGGAAGGCTTCGTGGAAGTGCTCGAGGAGGAGGAGGAGGAGGAGGAGGAGGAGGACTTTTCAGAAGTGCTGGATGATGACGATGTAGTTGGGACAGAGGAGGTGGGAGAGGATTTCGCAGAAGAACTGGAGGAAGAGGAGGAGTCCTCGATAGAAGCGACGGAGGAAGAGGAGGAAAGGGTTCTAGATGTGGCGGCGTATGTTGAGGTGGAGGATAACGATGTAGATGGTGTGTCGGAGGTGGAGGAAGAAGGAGAAGAAGAAGAAGAAGAAGAAGGAGTTGGTGGTGATAATGAAGATGATAATGACAGTGTGGTGGAGGTGGAGGCCACAACCGAAGAAATGAGCGAGGCCTCAGAGGATGTAGCAAAGACCGCCGAAGTGGTCGAGTTGACGTATGGCGGAGTGGCGCTCGAGAGATCTGTGGACGAGGACACGAGCTTGGAGAAGCTGGAGAACGACGCCGTGCCGGTGAAGTCCTCGTACGTTGTTGTCTGGGCCATGGCAGCAGCAGCGAGCGCCAGCACCGCGACCGGGAGGGTGGTTGCCTTCATTGTGTGTCGGTGGAGATGTATGTCTTTGTGATTGAGAGCACGGGAGACAGCAAGCTGGCGACGACAAGGAGAATCGAGCGGAGGGCGCACCCGGGCTGTTATAAAGGATCCCAAACCCACCACCCACCACCGGCGCTGAGCGCACTTGTGCAGCGACAGGGCATGAAAGGCTGGCCCAAAAGAGGAGACCCGTGAAGCACGGGGGACGCTGCGAAGGAGAAGATGTTCTGTGCGGCAGCGTCATGCATGTCATGTATGCAGACGCATGCACCGGAGGCCACAGGCGCGTCTTTGTCCACTTCGGGAAAAGGGCAGCCCCCTCCCTAATAGCAGACAAATAACACACACAGACGCCTTTCCCTGTTTGGCACGACGAGGCGGCCGATGAGATGTGGCCTGTGGTGCGCTGCGCCGATGCCCTTCGTGATGGCGACGCACTGCTGCCGAGATGATCTTTGGGAAGGGGGGCTTGTGTGGACAGCGTGTGTGCCCCACGGTTTCGAGCCTTGAGAGGCGGGCGTGGAGCACAGGCAGTACGCCAGATAAAATACATATAGACGCAACAGGCACTAGTGCTGATCCCTCCAGAACTTGCTTGTGATATCGCGATATGACTTGCAGTGCCGTTGAACTTGCGAGGCAGGCTTTCCGCAATGGGTTTTTTTTGTTTCAGTCGCGTCGCGTGTGGGATCTCTCCTTCACACTACGAAAGGAGGCCAAGGGCTCATGCAAGCGGTGAGCTTGAGGGGGGCCTCCCTCCCAGTCAGTAGCTGTGACGTGCACAGAGCCGCTACCCAGGATTAGAGTCGCACACCCACCTCCGGCAACAAAGGGCCGGCCCTACAGAGAGAGGTTGGCCCCCGGCCGCAGGCGTGTGCTGTTATCGTCGGGCGGCCCCGGCTCGAAAACAAAAGACACACGCACAGCACACGCAGATATCTCTGGGCCCTTGAACAGAGAGTGGGAGTGAGAGAGACAGACAGAGTGAGAAAGAGCTCCGTCACATACGTGCGCGCGCAGGGTCTGTGGCTTCCTCTGCTGGAGCCGAGGGCGGAATATCTGCAAAGAGATACACATCCTCTGGGTCCTCACAGCAACGGCAACAGCTGCCCCACGCGCGTAGATGGGCAACACCACCACTTCAGCACACAACGCCGACGCAGAGTCTCCTGCTGGCTCTTCCACACAGGATAGATCTGTGTGCGCCAGCGGCCCACTTCGTTTCCAGCTGGCGGCATGTCTCGGAGACGCGCCGCCAATCCCATCTATTGTCACAAAAGACACACCCTTCGAGAATCCCGCCAGCCCTCATTTGAGCTGGCGCCATCATCCGCAGGACAGCGTAGCGCCATGGCCCCGTCGTCCCACTTCGAAAGCAGGCGGCCCCACCACACGCCACTAGTGGCAGGGGGCATCCCTGTGTGCGCTGCTCTGGTCCCTGTCCCGGGATCCGGCTAAACAAATAGTCCCACCGCAGCACCAGGGTTCAGGTGCGCACTGGTGGACGGGGGCCCCCGTAGACTTCCGCCATCGGATATGCTCTCTTGGGGTTAGTCCAAGCGTGTCAAGATGCAAGGACGGCCCTGCGGAGGGGAGGGGGGAAACTAGGTAGTGCTGCTGCTCGGCGATATAGGCTCGTTCGTACAGGACTGACGGCATGGGTGCGTAACTGCACCACCAAGAAATCACGAGAGGGACCAAAGCTGTTCCGGGAAGGGGCGAAGGGCAGCAGGACTGCGGCTGTTTTCGCTTTGTCTTGTGCGCTTGGGCGTAGTGGCAGGCTAGTGTGGGCCAGGTATCTGGTCTAGTGATGCTGGCTTGGCAGCACAGATTTCGTTATAAACTGAGGGTGGGGGGTTATGCTTGTGGGAGAGAGAGACTGCAGCTACAGAGCTTTGTAAACACGAGCATAAGCAGAATACATTAAGATATATGGTAGGTGAAATAAAGAAGGAAAAGAAAGATATATATATATATAAAAAGAGAGAGAAATGGAGGGTTAAAAAAGTGCAAAAATGAAATGAATTTATTAAATGAACAGACCGAAAATAGCAAAGACGACACCAACAGACAAGGAGCTGACAACCTTGGCACCAGCACCACTGAATGTGGAGACCGCAGCCCAGGTCTCAGAAGACCCAGACTCCGATGAAGTTGAGCTGGCCTCCTGTGGAGAAACCGTTGTCAGGCCTTCAGCGGCAGTGGTTTCAGTGGCTTCAGTAGCAGACGCAGTAGCGGACGTAGCAGTCTCACTGCTCAATGGGCAGAAAGTGGTGTACTCTGTGACAACGCCAGCCTCTGTAGTTGTAACAACGGTGAGGCCAGTGGTGATTGGGATGATGGAGCACTTGTTCTCGTCACAAGAGGTGATGGTGACAACAGTTGTGCTTGGAGCAACGGTATCAGTGACAGTGACCAAGGCCTGGGTGGTGGTGGCAGAGCCGCCCACGCCAGTGGTGACAACGTCCTTGAATGTGGCATCCACAACGGAGTAGGCTGGTTCCCCGACGCAGAACGAAGAAGGTGCAGCGGCCTCGGTGAGTGGGCAGTATGTGGTGTAGGAGTAGGCAATGTTCTCCTCGTACGACGTGACAACCGTGAGGATGTATGTCTCGTCATCAGAGTCGACCGATGTCGAGGACAGAGACGATGATGTGGAGGAGACGATTCCCGTTGCCGATTCGGTAGTGGTCTCAGCGTCAGATGACGTGGAGGCGGCGGTGGTAGCACTATCACCGCACACGCTGGCGTAGAATGGGAACTCAACACACGTTGTCCATGTGATTGCGTCGCCGGCAGTGGTATCAAGATAGTACACGTCGTAGCAGTTGGCGCTCAGCAGGACGTCCTCTCCAGAGTCGGCAGAGTAGACAACCTGCGCGCTGGCGAGAACATCACACACATCGCCAGACGTGACGGAGATGGTCAATCCGTCGGCGCCAATCGTGAGGTCGCCAGCGCCCGTTCTGAAGTAGTAGTAGGCCTCGAGCGTCGACTCGTAGGAAATCGGTATGGAGTAGTCGGCGCGCGCAGCGGCAGCTAGCACGCTGAGTGCTATCGCTCTCTTTGTGGTGGACATGTGGAGCATGGCGCTGTCGTTAGGATGGTTAACAGGGACTGTGGTGAGGGGCGAAGACGGCAGAGGCCAGGTGCGGGCCAATTGAGTTTTATAAGATCCTCCTACGTAGGGTTTCTCCCACGGCAATCCAGTGTGCTATGCAGCCCATGCGTCACGACCCTCAATCGTGGCACTAGTTGCTGGCTGGCCCCATACCCAAAGGAGAAGGCGGGCTTCGGAACTAGCAGCTGCCGCATCGTGCATAAGCAGAGGACCCACAGCTCGATGCCGGATGATGCCAGATGCTATGCACGTGGGCGTTCTATCTCCGTGGCATGCAGAAACGTGGCACATATCCACAGCTTTCGACACCGAGAGCTGCTGGCGGCTTCTCCACGTGGAGAGAGCGACACAATATCTCCAATGGACAGCGAACAGGGATCGCGCACGATCCAGGCACACGAGCCCCCAGAGCAGGGGAAACAAGCCTGGGTTCGATCAGAGTTCTGGAAAGCAAAATAAAATAAAATCAGGGGGCACGAGGGAGAGAGGGGGGCGGGAATAGAGGGCCAAACACCGAAGGGGGAGCGGCTGCAGAGTGGTGCGTGGTCTGCAAGCGCTAACGCGCGCCCTGCCAGCTTTTGCCCAGTTTGTACGTAAACAGCCAACCTCTAGGGCGCGACTGACCAGCTTACTTCTTTTGGATGGGTTTTATGCCCTCAGGAGAAGGGGCCCGGGCACAAGGGTCCACCGGCAGCCTGGAATCACGGACAATTCACAAGCTCGCCAGCTATGCCGGCATGTGTGCGCGCCGGCGCAATTCCCCAGCGATTCAGTTGTGCTCCTCTCTCACCTATGCGAGCTTTTCCCCATCTGCGCCGAGCAATACTCCAGAAACTTGACAATTCTTTGTTAAAAGTTGTCAAAGTGTGTTCAGGCAACTTCTGTTCTGCTGAGCTGGAATCGCCTCAGAGAGGGTTCGATGGCTATGTTACGCGAGGCAAAAGTTCTTCGCTAGAGTCCGGGATAGACACTAGGTGCTTCTATGGCTTCTTTTTCCCCCTTCCATTCATTCATGGAGGAGGAGGAGGGGTGCGGGTGAAAAGAGAAAAATAAGATTTCTTATCCATCAATGGTAAGATCGAGCCGCCTTGGATCTGGCATCGAGATCTAGTCACACCACAGGCGGCAAAAAGCAGCTTGCACTCCACTAGTCTATGGGATGCCGGGCACACAAAGCAACACACGAACAGCCTTGGGGTTTTGGGAGGCGCGCTCAGCTGCCGGCCGCAAGACTGGCTTCGTCATTCATGCACAGTGGGTCGGCCCCAGAGGTGGATGCACAAGTGAAGGACGTTTGCTCAGCATTCACTGGTGCCGGTGCGAGCTCGACCGGGTTTCACGTTCGGGAGGGAGCCCTGGACCACTCGCCATGCCCCTCGGCATCGTTGCCCCATGCACACTATAGGCCGGTGTCCCGTCACGTCCATGCTGGGCGCGGGCAGGCGCGTGCTTGTCGTCACCGCAACAAAACTGTCAGCCGTGACAGGCCTTTGCTCCGCGCTCGTAATTGTCGGACGATTATGATGGCAGCTTCGGAATTCCTTGTCGTGATCGGCGCAACAGCTCGCCCTCTGTGTCTTCTATCTCCGCCTAGACAATCACGAAATACAGCCAGGAGCGAGCAGTGGAGTGTGCAGCTGGGTGGCGAGAGGAAAACCCCCAGTGGCGTCATGCCGCGGTGTCCCGTCTCCAGTCAGCTACGAGCTACGGGTTACGAGTCTCAGGTATATACAAACGACATTTGCAGTCAACGCTAAACAATGGTAACCATATATACCGCCAATGACAACGACCACGCTGGGTTGTCCCCAAAACAAAAAAAGCACACAAGCAAGCCCTCTCCCCCTTCGACTCCTCCGCTTAAAAGTTAAACTCTCCTCTGAACTGCTCCAGGTCCATCCCTGGCCTCACCTTCTCCAGCAAATCTCTGCGCCCTGTGGCGATGAAAGCCCTCTTCAACGTCTCCAGAATACTCGTCGACTGGTTAGCAGCCGCCACTTGTCTCGGGTCGCTTGGGTCAACACCCTCCACTTTGTGCATCGACAGCGCGCTGAGCAAATGCTCTGCGCCCTCCTTGTAACAGCCAATGTTCATCGAAGACACAGCGAGGTTGTAGCGTGCCCTGACAAACGAAGGCTTGAGTTGCAGGGCCCTGTGATAAGCCTCGATGGCCTCCTCAGATCTGTTCGAGTTTGCCAACGAGGCGCCAAGTCTGTTCCAGAGCAGTGCGTCATCAGGGCGCACTGCCAGCGCCGCCTTGAAACAATCAATCGTCTTTGTAAAGTCATCGTTGGCATAGAATAAAACCCCGAGACCCATTTGGACATCAGCATCAATGTTTGCTCCAGCCGGAGATAGCTGTGCCGCCTGCAAGAACAGTTCAGTGACACGTTTGTGAAGCGAGTATCTATCTTCATCGTTGATCTTCGGGTTGGTGTCACGGGCACGGCCGCTGATTTGTGGGTATTTGGTCTCAATCCAACGCTCCAACGTGGCAAATGCTGCATTGTCATAACCTTCATTAATATATGAAACTGCTAATGTCATCAAGGCGCTCAAGTTATTAGGATCCAGCGAGAGACACTTCTCCAGGGCGGTTAAGCCAGCAATTTCCTTTTCATTTTGCGTCTGTACTTCACCAAGTCTGAGCCAGGCATTAATATGCTCTGGGTTTTCCTGCACAGCAGCCTCAAAGGCCAATGCAGCTTCAGATAACTTGGCCCCGTTCTCCATAAGCATCAACCCAATATCATAGGCGTTCGGTTGATTCAAAAACTGATTTTGTGCTTCAAATTTATACT